>CM076570.1:716438726-716658276 GCA_034641835.2 Pinus albicaulis | reverse complement strand
TCGAAATTCTTTCAATCAACTGGTGATGCAGGGGCATTAGACGCTAGCCAGTAATGTAGGAGTTTTGCCCACATGTTGTGGCTAGTAGGGTTGGAAGTCATCTAAATTGTAACAGCTAGGTGTCAATACCTCAGCTGACTGTTCCTTTAGAGTAGTTAGAGAGGTAGCATTCAAATATATTTAGATTAAATCCATCTGTCATGTTTCAGTTAATTTGAATAATTGTAATTAGGTTGTTGGGCTCTAAAGGGTCCTCACAAAGGAACCGAAGAGTCATATTGATGTATATATATTGTATCCCTCAGATTTATAGAGGGGGAAGAGATTTCACAGGAAGACTATGTGTAATTGACATTGGTTCTCTGCTTGAATATATGTATATGGTCTGTTGAGTACCTGAGAGTTAACGAAATTGTCTTTGTATGCGCTATCGTTTAGTTCGAAGAACTGAATCCTCTGTTCCTGAAGTCAGTTATTATAGGAGAACACTGTGCAAATCTCTCCACATCCTCTGTCTGTGTCGTGGTGTAAATCCCATTAAATGGTTGGACGAACTCTGTAGAGTTAAAATCCGGTTATAAAAGGAAAAGACATTGTTGGTCGCAAGGTAGAAACCCTGTACCATGGTCAAGACCCTGAGTTAATGGATACGAAGGAGAACGTAACCCGCATTAACCTTGGTTAAACACTGTGGAAAAAACACGAGTGGTTTTGGAGGGCGGATTGCCCCATTCCGCACCACCTTTCGTCCACAAGCGGTATTGCTTGGAGGGCTAGCGATTCCATAGAGGAATCGACACGTGGCGAGTGAACCGTTCCAAAAACCGCCTTTAAAATGTCATTTCGCACATTATACTTCGACTAATGACGCGCGGCCCCGAAATCGTTAAGAGTCGTCGACGTGGCAGTGCATCGGAGGGTGATCATATGACATTGAGCAGAGATGCATGGATCTTAACCCAAGGTACAATGTACATTGCAAGTTGGCTATTGATTTTGGAGGCGGGCCCCGAGCCCAAGGCTTTGTTTATGGTGTTGTTAAATGGCGTATTCTACAATTTAGCTAGCGAGGAAGCTTAGATATTCGTTACAAAAGGCACTTGTTTATATAAATGTTGGTTTATTAATACAAAGTCAAAGATATAACCAAAGACCTATTCAAAAGAAATATATATTCAAAATGGAGGGGGGGGGGCTTAATATAAGTTCGGCTATATAATAGCAAAAGTCGTGAATATTGTTTATTTATCAATTCTCTGAAATTGACAAATAAACCCGAGGAAGTAAAATCAGAGAAGACCACGTGAAGCAAAGAACGGGGATCAGAGGAGAACGCTGACAGAGCGAGAAAGCCACACCAGCTCTCCTTAGGGGTTGACTTTCGACACATTTTGCATCATTTGTGGTATCGAGAGGGAGTTTGACGTTTGTTTTAACGACATGGCAATCCAGAAGTTGGTAGGGGTCTTTGAGCGAGAAGAAGACCCATTGCCAACACTGAGGTGTTGGGGATGTTGCAGAGGGTCGAGGCCAGAATAGATGCCATGGAGCGAAGACAACCCAGAGATCCTGAAGACATTAATGAACCTGAGACAGAAGAAGCATAAGAAAATATGGAAATTCCTCCTGACATGAGGCTCCTTAGGACTGTTCTGGGGTCTGCAGTTAAGCCTAGAATTGAAGTGTCGAGTTATGCAGGGGGACTGAATCCAGAAGAACTAGTAGACTGGATGAATGAAATGAACAAATGCTTCGATTATGAAGAGATAAGCGAAGATAAAAAGGTCAAGTTTGCAGTGACAAAGCTGAAAGGACATGCTGCACTTTGGTGGGATGGAGTGCAGGCAGAAAGGAGGAGAGTTGGCAAGCAACCTATCAAGAGC
This sequence comes from Pinus albicaulis, assembly GCA_034641835.2. Lineage (NCBI taxonomy): Eukaryota > Viridiplantae > Streptophyta > Pinopsida > Pinales > Pinaceae > Pinus > Pinus albicaulis. The sequence continues at coordinate 716,656,393 of CM076570.1, read as the reverse complement.
TGGACCATAATGATGGCTAAAATAAAAGGTAAATTCTTACCCAGTGATTATCAAATGACATTATATAGACAAATGCAGAACCTGAGACAGAGGTTGCTGACGGTAAAAGAATACACAGAAGAATTCTACAGAGTGAGCATAAGAGGTGGGCAATTCCAAGATACACCAAAGAAGACTGCCAGATATGTGAATGGTCTCAGACTGGAAATCCAATATGAGATTGGTCTTCTGTCTCCTAAGACAGTGGAAGAGGCCTATCAGATGGCCTTGAAAGCAGAGGAGAAACTCCTGAGGAAACAGTCTACCAAGAAGAGAGGTACTTTCCGTGGGAAGGGAAGTCAGGGTGGTAGAGGAAAGCCTACTACACCCAGGGATGGAGCTAACAGTAGCTCACCTCAGAATGCATATACAGAGGATGATGCAAGGGGCAGAAGGGGTTCTTACAGAGGAAAAGGAAGAGGAGGCAGAGACAGAGGCAGAGGTAGAGAGTTGAGGTGTTATAGATGTCAGCAAATGGGACATAAGAACTATGAGTGTCCAAAGAATGTGGGTGCTGGTCCAAGAAATCCTGTTGTTGCCCAGGCTGGAGAAGAGGTAGAAATTGAAGAGGAAATTTTACCAGAGAGGGGAGAGTCCTTGGTGGTTAACAAGGTCCTGTTGAAGCAAACCAAAGAGGCCACTGAGCCTGCACAAAGGAAGAATTTGTTTAGGAGCATATGCAAAGTCCAAGGGAAATGCTGCCAGCTAGTCATTGATAGTGGCAGCACAGACAATCTGGTTTCCACTGAGGTAATAGAAAATTTGAAGTTGAAGACAAGGGAGCATCCAACTCCCTACAGGGTGTCCTGGCTGCATAAAGGGCACCAGCTGGTTGTGAAAGAACAGTGTGAGATAGAGCTGCAAATGGGAAAATACAAGGACAAAGTTTTGTGTGATGTAATGCCCATGGATGTGTGTCATATACTGCTGGGTAGACCTTGGCAGTTTGACAGAGCAGCAGTGCATGATGGCAAGAAGAACACTTACAAGTTCTTCAAATATGGGGTGCATCATACATTGATACCCATGGAAGAAGGAGAGCCATCCAGCAGAGTGATTGATCCAAAGACCTTGTTGCTGAGTGGGAAGGAATATCTGCAGTAGATAGAAGAAGAAGAGGTAAGCTTTGCTTTAGTTTGCAAACCTAAAGTAGTTCTTACTTCTACAAATATTTCTGATTTGCCAGTAGAAATCCAAGAAATGTTAGATGAGTATTGTGACACTGTTGTGGATGATTTACCTGATGAGCTGCCACCTATGAGAAAGATCAGCCATCAGATAGATTTTATCCCTGGTTCAAATCTGCCAAATAAGGCAGCCTACAGAATGACTCCCAAGGAAAATGAGGAAATCAGGAGACAAGTATAGGAGTTGGTGGACAAGGGGCTGATTAGAGAAAGTTTGAGTCCATGTGCAGTACCAGCAGTATTGAGCCCAAAGAAAGATGGAGGCTGGAGGATGTGTACTGATTCCAGAGCAATTAATAAGATCACAATCAGGTACAGATTCCCTTTACCTAGAATTGAGGATTTGATGGACTGTTTGAGTGGTGCTAAATATTTTTCAAAGATAGATTTGAAAAGTGGATACCATCAGATTATAATAAGAGAGGGTGATGAGTGGAAAACTGCCTTTAAAACAAATGAAGGATTGTATGAATGGATGGTAATGCCTTTTGGGTTGTCAAATGCACCAAGCACTTTTATGAGACTTATGAATGAAGTGTTGAAAGAATTTATTGGGAAATTTGTGATAGTATATTTAGATGATATACTAGTTTTCAGCAGAACTAAAGAAGAACATTTAAGGCATCTTAATCATGTCTTGAAGAAGCTGCACCAAGAGAAACTGCTAATAAATTTGAAGAAATGCTCATTCATGAAGGAAGAGTTGGTGTATTTGGGTTTTTTTGTTTCTGCAGAAGGATTGAAGATGGACCCAGAAAAGGTTAAGGCAATTGTGGAATGGCCTTCACCCAGGAGTATTTTTGAGGTAAGAAGTTTCCATGGACTTGCTAGTTTTTATAGAAAGTTCATAAGAAACTTCAATAAGATTAATGCACCCATAGTTGAGACCATAAAGAAAAGCAAACAACCATTTAAGTGGACTGCTGAAGCAGAAAGAAATTTTAAAATTTTGAAGCAAAAGATAATAGAGAAGCCTCTTTTGATTCTGCTTGATTTTACTAAACCATTTCAAGTAAAATGTGATGCCAATGGAGAGCCCATTGGAGCTGTGTTGAGTTAGGATGATAGGCCTATAGCATATTTCAGTGAGAAGCTAAATGACACCAGAAGAAAGTATTCCTCTTATGAGAAGGAATTCTATGCAATTGTTCAGGCACTGAAGAAATGGAGACATTATTTGATGTCCAGGGAATTTGTATTGTATTCTGACAATCATGCTTTGCAGTATATTGTACAGCAGCCCAAGTTGAAACATAAGCATGCTAAATGGGTTGAGTATCTCCAAGGTTTTAATTTTTTTTTGAAACATATAAGTGGCCAAGCCAATAAAGTAGCTGATGCTTTGAGTAGGAGACACTTGCTTGTTCAAGAAAATAATTTTGAGGTTGTAGGATTTGATTTTCTCAAAGAATTGTATAAAACAGATCCTAATTTTAAAGAAGCATTTGAGGCATGCAGTAACCCTATTTTAATAGATAGAAGCCAGTGGCTGGATTATTTTCTGCAGGAAGACTTGTTATTCAGAAAGAACCAACTGTGTGTACCAAAATGCTCCATGAGAGAAAATTTGATCAAAGAGAAGCATAGTGGTGGACTTGCTGGACACTTTGGTACTGATAAGACTTATGAGCAGCTGAGTCATTTCTATTACTGGCCCAAGATGAGAGCAGAAGTGGACAAGTTTGTGAAGAATTGCAAAATCTGTCAGTATGCTAAAGGAAGGAGCCAGAATGTAGGATTGTACACTCCCTTGCCTATTCCAGACAGGCCTTGGGACATGGTGAGTATGGATTTTGTTCTAGGATTACCCAAGACCCAGAGAGGAAATGATGCAGTCTTTGTTGTGGTGGAAAGATTCTCCAAAATGGCACATTTTATTCCATGTTATAAAACTAGTGATGCCACCCATGTTGCTAACTTGTTTTTCAAAGAAGTTGTTAGATTGCATGGGTTACCCAGGAGCATTGTTTCGGACAGAGACACCAGATTTGTGGGGCACTTTTGGAGGACACTGTGGAAGAAACTTGGCACCAAATTGAGTTTCAGCTCAGCTTATCACCCCCAGACTGATGGACAAACTGAGATAGTGAATAGGATTCTGGGAAATTTATTGAGAAGTCTTGCAGGAGAGCATCCCAAGCAGTGGGATCATATTTTTCCCCAGGCAGAATATGCATATAATGACTCACCAAACAGGAGCACAGGGCAGAGCCCATTTCATATTGTTTATGGAATGCATCCCAGAGGAATATCAGAATTAAGAAATCTGGGAAGAGCAGAACTGAGAAGTGCAGATGGTGAGGAATTTGCTTCAGAGATCCAGGCCATACATGAACAAGTGAAACAACAATTACAAGGCAGCAGCATCAAATACAAAAACAGAACAGACTTGAGTAGAAATGAAGTTCATTTTGAAGTAGGAGATCAGGTTTTGGCACACTTGAGAAAGGAGAGGTTCCCAAAGAAGCAGTACAACAAATTGAAGTTCAAAAAGATTGGGCCATGCAAGATACTTAGGAAGTTTTCTGCAAATGCTTATGAGATTGAATTGCCACCTGATGTTGGAATATCTCCCATTTTTAATGTTGCATATTTGTACAAGTATGAAGATGATGGTGTAGAAGAAGGATCAGCAGACAAGGAATAGATTGAGTGGAAAGAACAGCTACCTCCAGCACAACCATTGCAACTAGAGAGGATATTGGATAAAAGACCATTCAGAAGGACCAGAGGACGAGAGTACTTTTAGTACTTGATCAAATGGAAGGATAAGCTAGAGGAATATGCCTCTTGGATGACTGAAGGAATGCTGCAGAGGATAGGCAGATCAGTGGAGGAGCTCATGGATAGGAGCCCATGAAGAAAATTTCCCTCGGGAGTCTGATGCAGGGGCATTAGACACTAGCCAGCAATGTAGGAGTTTTGCCCACATGTTGTGGCTACTAGGGTTCAAAGTCATCTAAATTGTAACAGCTAGGTGTCAATACCTCAGCTAACTGTTCCTTTAGAGTAGTTAGAGAGGTAGCATTCGAATAGCTTTAGATTAAATCCATCTGTCATGTTTCAGTTAATTTGAATAATTGTAATTAGGCTATTGGGTTCTAAACGGTCCTCACAAAGGAACCGAAGAGTCATATTGATGTATATATATTGTATCCCTCGGGTGTATAGAGGAGGGAGAGATTTCACAGGAAGACTGTGTGTAATTAACATTGTTTCTCTGCTTGAATATATGTATATGGTCTGTTGATTACCTGAGAGTTAACGAAATTGTCTTTGTATGCGCTATCGCTTAGTTTGAAGAACTGAATCCTCTGTTCCTGAAGTCAGTTATTATAGGAGAACACTGTGCAAATCTCTCTACATCCTCTATCTGTGTCGTGGTGTAAATCCCATTAAATGGTTGGATGAACTCTGTCGAGTTAAGATCCGGTTATAAAAGGAAAATACGTTGTTGGTCGCAAGGTAGAAACCCTGTACCATGGTCAAGACCCCGAGTTAATGGATACGAATGGGAACGTAACCCGCATTACCCTTGGTTAAACACTGTGGAAAAACCGCGAGCAGGTTTGGAGAGTGGATTGCCCCATTTCGCACCGCTTCTAGTACGGAGGTGGTAATTCTGGGTCGAGGAGCGATTCCATAGAGGAATCGACACGTGGCGGAGTGGACCGTTCAAAAATAGCCTTTTCGTATCCATTTCGCACGTTATACTTCGACTAATGACGCCGAGCGAAATCGTCAAGAGTCGTCGATCTGGCGATGGCGCATTGGAGGGTGATCATTGAACGGAGATGCATGGAATTTAACCAAGGTACAACGTACATTTGATTGGCTATTGATTTTGGAGGCGGGGCCCAGAGCCAAGGCTTGTTTATGAATTATTTATTCGTAAAACGTTGATTTTAATATAAGGACTGAAGGCTTAGATATTGGTTACAAAGTCGCTTGTTTATATAAATGTTGGTTTATTTATACAAGTCGGATATATAACCGAAGATCTATTCAAAGGAAATATATATTCGAAAAGGTGTGAGGCTTAATATAAGTTCGGCTATATAATAGCGAAAATCGTGAATATTGTTTATTTATCAATTTCCTACGGTGACAAATAAACTTGAGTAAGTGAATACACGGAAGACCACGAGAGAAGAAAACGAGGTTCGACGAGTAATGCGACGGAGACACATAGTTGTTGACCATCTCTCCATTGAGGCCGACTTTGGGGTAGGCGTTGCCATCAACAGTCTTAGCTATACTGAGACTTCACAAAAACCTTTATTGTGGAATGTGATGCCTCGGGAGATTGGAATTGGTGCTTTTATTGCAAGAAGGAAGACCCGGCACATTGCTTTTGAAAGTCATCCCGATCAAAGGAAAGTACTTACAAAAACCTATTTAAGGAAGGAAATGTTGAACGTACGCGGCACTAAAGAAATGGAGAATTTACCTAATGGGGAAGACACTTCAAGGTAGGCGGTCATGATGATCTTCGTAGGTTTTGGAACAAAGAATAACTTGAGAAGAGCGAGAAAAAATGGTTCACAAATATGTTGGGTTATGACACAGAAATAATATACAAGGAAGCTAAATGTTGTTGGGTTGTCTCAAGAAGAATGAAGAGGTGGAAGCATTGTTTTGTGCAATTTCTTTATTATCAGCAGTTGGATAACCAAAGAAAGAGATGAATGGAAGGCAGGACGAAGAGGTGTGGACACTCATTCGAAAAGTTGTAGCAAGATCTGGTACATTTGATACATCTAGTTGGAAAAAATGATTCCTTATGGTACAAAGATCGCTTATGTTTGTAGAAATTCCCAAATAAAACAAAATATTCTCTTGGAATTGCACACTTCTCCTTTGGGAGGACACTCTTGGATTTTTAAAAACTTACCATAGGGTGAAGAAATAATTTTTTGGGGATGACGCCATCCTGATATTCAAAAGTTTGTGGCGAGAATGTTTGTGGTTTTCCCGTGAGAATAAAGTTGAGACAATTAAGACCTTAGGTCTTCAGCAACATCATTTCCAAGTCAACGTTGAGAGGAGATTGCAATGGAATTTATCTTTGGTTAACCTAAGTCCGAAGGAAGGTGTCATCATGGTGGTAGTTGATAGAATTACCAAGTATGCACACTTTTGTGCATTATCTCATCCCATTTAAATCAATCACAATTTGCTACTACATTTATGGGTGAATTCAAAAGCTACATGGAAACCCAAGGGGTTATTGTGACAATAGAGATCCCATTTCTTCCAGGAAATTTTTTGGACGGAGTTATTTTCTTGTTTGGGTACTCAATTAGCTCATAGCTCATCTTATCATCCTCAATCGGAAGTGGTATTTGAGATAGTAAATAAATGTTTGGAAGGATATCTTTGTTGTTTTGTATACGATAAAAAAACACAATGCATTCAGTGGTTACCTCTATTTGAATGGTGGTATAACACTTCCTTCACTCTTGCCTTAAAAAATGACCCCGTTTATGGCACTTTATGGATATCATCACCATCATCACATCATCTTTAAGAAAATTCGAAGGTTCAAGTAGTGGAAGGTCACATCGAGCATCAACAAGAAGTTCTCCAACTCTTAAAAGGACAACCTAAATTTGGCACAGGTCAAATGAAACAACGGGAAGATCAACATCGCAGGTGAAAAGAAGTTTTAATGTAGGAGGCCAGGTATTTTTATGGCTACAACCATACAAACAATGTCTCAGCCAAATAAGAAGGATAATAAATTATCTCCAAAATTCTGTGGTCCTTACAAGGTGTTGCAAAAGATTGGTACTATGGCACTTCCTAGGTGGGCTTACTGCTTCTTCACGAGTGCATCCAATTTTCCATGTTTCATGCTTAAAGAGGCTATGGTGAAAATGCTAGTTCAATAATATTTCCAAAACTTGATGAGGAAGGAAAAGTCATATTGGAACTTGAAGCGGGCGGTCACGAGAAAATAAGAACACAAAGGCTACGGAATCGATCAATTTCAAAGATGTCTCATCAGGTGGAAGAACTTACCCCTTGAAAGATTCTACATGGGAGGATGAAAATTTTGTACGAAGCACTGAGCTATAAGCGTTGAGACAACACTTTTTGAAGGAGAGGGGCATGTTGGGTCCCTATAATACTAGTATAGTCCCTTATTGTTGTTAGTGTAACTTGTATTGTTGTTATTGTGCCCGCCTTAACCCCATATTGTTATTATTGTGCCCTTAAATTATTATTGTTGGGTTGGCTAGGATTACATTGTGGCCCCACTAGGATTACATTGTGGCCCAGACTCCTATATAGAAAAGGAGAGTTTTGTAATTTGAATCGTCCAATAATTGTTCATTCATGTAATGTATTAGGTTGCCCCCTCGAAGTAGCTTGTTCTAAGTCGTTGATATCTCTTTTCTTCTCTTTGCGGAAGCTGGTTTCACAACGAGAAGGAGTCGAGGAATCAGTGAAGGCTCTACGGAGCGATAATGGTGGTGAATATCTCGAGACGAATTCGGGAGGCTTTTGTAGCAAAGAAGGAATTCAAAGAGAACTCGCGATTATCATAACCACAATAGAATGGTTTCGTGGAGAGGAAGAACACAAGTCGTGAGTGCGCATGGCTATGCTACATGAGCTATCTTGCACTTGACCCGGGGGTCTGCGTGCACTTGTGGGAGAAGCATGCAACCTTTGCGTTTTATGTGCAAAACCGTTGTCCTCATAGAGTACTTGGCATGAATACACCTAAAGAAGCTTTCTTTTGGTAAGAAACGTATTTCACATTTGGAGATTTTGGCTCATGTATTTACATTCATGTGAAAAATGGCCTTGGAAAAGCGATGAGCCCGCAAAGTTGAGATATTTATTAGGTACACGAAGCACCCATAATTATCGTGCATATTTTCCAAATAGTCGAATAGGCGGCAACGACGAGATATAAAATTCAATGAGGTGAAATCCATGAAGTTTCGCCCGAAGAGGGAGCTACACTTGCATGCGGAAGGAGGAAATTATTGTTCCCAAGGATGAGCAGCCTCTAGATGTGGATCGACCACGGAGGGAGATTCATGGGTGGAGGAGTCCACTCATCGAGGCAAGCATGAACATGCGACGTGCCACGAAGGCTGGGAATTGAAGCTTGATGCGGCATAGAATGTAGGGTCCCTACGTACGCAAGCGCAGAACAAAAGGCAGGTCACCTAAGCGGTTACTCGATACATTGCTCTTGCCAGGCAAGTGTATCATTACATATCTTCTTTTGAAGAAACTGATGTGGGATTCCACCAGGTAGATGCCATGGTGGAGGGAAGTATGAATCCATTATCTGAGAAATAATTCTTGGGGGGGGTGTTCCAAGGCCGGTGTGTAGGTGGTGGTAGGTTCGAATGGATCTCACAAGGTAAAACAAGCTACTAATGGGAGCGATAAAGAAGTATAAGGCAAGATTTGTTGCCAAGGCTTCTCACAAATCGAGGGATTGGATAGCAGAAAAACCTTTACACAATAGCACGGTGTTATTCCATAGAGACCATTCTTGCTCTCTCGGCGCGGATAGGTTGGCACATTCATTAGATGGATGTGAAGGCTGGCGTTCCTTAATGGGATACGTGAGGAAAAGTGTGTATTGAACGACACGAAGGATTTGAGATCTTTGAGTGAGTTGCGTGAGAATAGAAGATGTATGGGTTGAGCAGCACCCGTGCTTGGTACATGAATAAACAACTACTTCCTGGGACTTGGCTTGCGAAGTGAGCGGAGATACCAAATACAGCACCAAATTGTGGTGGAGGGTGTTGTGCACATGTCCACCCCCTCCATTTAAATTTTGACCACCAGGTTCCTTTGGTTCTGTTCGAAAATGTCTTTCGTGACAAAAACACTCCTGTTAACGCTGCGTCGACACCTTTTCCGCCAAAAATACATTGTGTAAGGTTAAAACCATCATTTGAAATTTATCGGGCCTAACCCCTAAGGATTTAACCCTCCCTGTTTGGTTTCACGCATAGCCGAGCGCAAAACCTCGTAGGAAGGAAGGAGGGCTTAACAATAAACGTATTGTGGCGCAATTGTAGCCGTCAGGATCGAAACGATGACGACCACTATTAAACGTCGTGGTGGCCCCGCCGCGAAGAAAACGGTTAATTCATGCCGCCTCCACCAGGTAAAGCGGTTTTCAATCAGCATCAACAATTCACAAATCGCATTAGCGTGTCTTTAGTGCCAGACGAAAAACCACTTTTTCACGCGTTAACGTTGAGCGATGGCGGGCAGAGAACTCACAGCAGCGGTTGAATCTGTCGACCTCGATCCAACGGTGGATATCCTCAAAAGTGCTCACCCGTTAACTTTGTGTCCGTTGTGTCATGGCGCAATACGCCGCTCATTGCCCTTAATTAATTGATTTGTCTTCGAAAATCTGGCAGCTGATCCCGGTCTTTCAAAATCCTGGCCCGACTCTGTGACCACGTCATCCTCACTTGTCGCCAAGTACACCATATGTCCATATTCCGATATGTGTCGTCGCGTTTACGTTCTCCCCTACGAATATATATATATATATATATATATATACGTGTGTTTATTAATATTCATTGTTTTATTCGCCCACCACATTCAAATCATTTTAAAGTAAACACTGCGTTCCCTCACGATTATCGAAAAGCCTCCATTGTTTTCCTCACTTCATCTTGCGTGTTCTTGGCTTGTCGCAATATACGCGGCGTCATCACCGTCTCCACCTCCCTTGTATACGAGTCTAGTTTTTCTAATGTGTTGGTGGATTTTGCGGGGGTTCAACATGGAAAATGTTTTGATTCAGGTTTTGGTTAACATTGATAGAAGCACCGGACGGTAATTCAGCCGAAGCGCCATTTATGAAAGAAGAGTCACAAAAAGCACGCCATGATAAGACATCCATTGCGAGGCTGGATTTTAAATCTTTCGAACTCTTCGAGGAAAATTTAAAGACGATCGATTGACGTATGAGGATATAAATGTTCACGAAAAGAACATCGACGAAAAAAGAATTAAAGATTTCGACAACATTGAAGATTATGAGCTCGTGTACGGTGTTAAAGAACAAAGGGTATCGAGTCGGAGATTTCTCGGATCAGGGGCGGGGGTACGGTACATAAAATCATGCCTACGAATGTGTTTAGGCTGGTGCTGGCACCTAAAAGTACGGAAAGGTTCATGAAAGATTTTCTCTTGTACGCAGTGTCTGCGAAAGTGCTGCAGTTCATTTATTCTTACGAGCAATTTCAGGTTTTGTTACGGCTGATTTTCCTCCTCCGATAGTACATAGCTTTTGTATATTTTATTATTTTTTGTCTTGTTTATGAGATATTTTCATCCCCCAACATTTATTTCTAGGCGGTTAGCAAATTAAATTCATTTATATTTAGTCATTCACAGTATAGGCGGCAATTATTACGCCATTTGGTTCAAATTGAGTCATTAAATGTTCTCCATCTACCTCCTTGTAAGTGTCTATCCTCTCTATAAAAACCGAAATAAGACATTAGAAAGGTTCCAAATTTCTGTCGACAAGCTTGTGCGGTGAAAAATGCTTTTGTATACATTTTGTAACATACATGTATGAAAGGCAGGGCCAGTAGATACGGTGAGAGGTGCATAAGCGTAATGAAGATTTTGGTCTCCAATATCTCACAGTGTGTAATTTTATGTATATTATTGTACAATATCTCATTTCATACTTATTATCTTCTTGTATCATGTTCTAGAATGCGAGTAGCCACTAATCTTAAAATGAGATTCATCCTAGTTGATGCCCTCTTGGGATTAGTCGACTTTAAATAGGCCTAGTCATGATATCTTGTTTGTGTATTTCATTCATATTTCTTGCTATATTAGTTGCTTGAAGGTGCTTTTAAAACACCATTGTCATGTGTGGATTCTTAGTTAATTAAGCATATATGGATTACTGTTGTGTATCCCAGGTATCATCCTCATGTTAGCTAATATCACCTACATGTTCCTCCATACTTTTACCCACTTCACGATATTTGATTTATGTGGTATATTGTACGGGCGGCCTCTTTAGGTAGATGTCCCTATTAGCTAATAAATTATACCTTATTGGGTTTTGCATGATGTTCCCCTACACTATTCTTGTCTTTATATAAACACGAGAAGATCGGTCCCATTTAAACTAATTTCCTTCGTCGACAAAGATAGTAAGGAAACTTTTGGATTGGCAAATGACTATATGATGAGCTCCTTGCTATGTTAAGATGTCTGAAACCTTTGGTCTATGGCAACTCTGGGCGCTCTAGGGGGTGACAAAAGTGTCCACAACATCTTTCGCGCGGGTGCCCGAAGATCAAAATTTGAGAATATCGGTTTCCACCAGGTCTCAACAGCTTTTATTCATCTCCTAATCGGTGAACACAGAGAGTTGAAGAGTTGCGTATCTACTCACCTTGGCGACTCCATGACTATTTATTTGATAAATTTATTGGTAGTCCTGGCTCTGCGTAATACATTTGAGGTGGAATTGTCTCGGTCGAAAACACCTTGCGTACCGACCCGGAAGATCATTCGTAAAGAGTTTGGAAGAAATGGGTTCGTGTGAAGACCTGAATATTCCGTTGAAGATTATCCGCCTCTTCTTCTCAAGTAATCGAACGAAGAAAATCCCGAATTTTACTCGAGAAACTCCACGTGAAAGTGCAGATTGAAGAAAATTTCATCCTGTCCCGAAGTGAGGAAATTAAAGAAAGTTGCCAAAGTAGGTAGCATTAGCCATTTGAATTATTCCCATCTACGCCTCGAGCTTCCCGTACGATATGTTCCCATTGTTATCACACTTCCTCCCTCCTCCCTCCCTTCATCGCGCTCACTCTTTCATTGCCAAAACTTCCACCTCCTCCAATGGCTAATGTTCCCGCTTTTCTATCTTGAACAAATACGCTCCAGCGGCCCCTTTCCCAGTGCTAAATGATATGCCACGGGATTGTTTGAAGATTCTTGAGATTCCAATGGTGAAAATGAAATTAGTGCTCGGAAACATCTTGAGACTTTACCATTCTTTTGCGAGAAAACTTAAATGTTGAACATTTGGATGTGGTCTTAAGATTGTTTATACTTGCAGTCTTTGGAGGTGAGAAACCAGAAAATGGTTTTAAGACATTGGGAAATCGTTACGCTAGTGCACGGGAAGAGATGGAGAATAATTTTTCTATAGGAAAGTGGGGAGAAAAAGATTATGGTCGGTGTCTTACTAAATTTAATACCTTGAAGAAGGCGAGGAATGAAGGAGTGTCGAGTTTATTAAAAGATTTAACAAGCTATATTTGAGCATAACCTCTGAAATGAAGCCCCACGTAAACATTTTGTAAAGATAATTTTTATAACATCCTTTGATTTTGACTTTGGATTCTCATTGAGAGAAAGAAAGAAAACCTGCTACTTTAGATGACGCTCGATCGGATATACCATTTGAAGCTAACTTTGCCTCCTTTGAAATTGAAGGAAAAATTGAACAGAATACTAGAAGGAGAGCGAAGAAAGAGGTTTCCCTCTAATCGGAAAAAGAAGTTCGAGGATAAAATGGATGAAATAAGCGAAAATGATAAAAAGAAGATGGTCGAAAGCTTGAGCTGAGCTAAGGTACGGCTCCTAAGAATTTCTATAATGTTTAAGCAGAGGATACAATCCCATAAATTACCAAAACCACCATTGCAAATATTGCCTGAAAACAAAGGAGCAACAAGATCGGGTACCACATCCATTGTACAGAAGGACGATAGGAAACTCACTAAGAAAGATGCTACTTATGAATTAAGTTAAAACTTTCTTTTCTAATAATGATGATATAGAGATACCCATTACAAGATGAAGAAGAACGAGAGATTGATCATTGTTGTAAGCAATTTACTGATGACTTCATGCAAGCACAATTCAATGTGGAAATATGATCTCGGATCCTCAGAAAAAGGACCCGAACTCGAAGACCAAGAAGGAAGAACCACCTCGAGAAAAAGCTTGTCTTGCTCGAGAAGGAATCGACAACAAAAGAAGGCATAGAAAAATTAAGAGTCCCTTTAAATATACATATGACTAATGATACGATTCCATCTTCTTCAAAAATAGTCGGTCTTCTAATGCTAAGTGGGTCTTCAAAGAATCGTCTTCGGTGAAAACAAAGAGTCAAAAGTAGTGATGAAAAGCCCCCATGCGGCACCAATACGCAAAAAAAACTTGAAAAAATTAAATTCGGTCCCTGAACGGAAGCTAAAACGGCTGTGTCGGTCTCAGTTGCTTCCTTCAGCGCTTCCTCTTGAAGCCTGATGCTTTGATAGTTTTAAACCTTCAGAAGAAATACCTGATGGTCTTTGGCCCACATGTCGGGGAATGAACCTTATATCCTTTTTATGTATCCCTAGTTATACGTGACTTTGCTATTACACAATTGTATGTTAGATGCAGGGCTTTTAATCTTATGCAACTGTCATCATGGAACAACTAGGGCCATGAGTCTAAGACCATATAAAGACATATATTCATTTGAAGTTTAAAGGTTAAATGCTTGGGAATGATTAAATATTTGGTAGTCGATTTGGCCCCAAATTACGACAAAGAGTGTGGTCATGGACATTGTAGTTCTTTGATATCCTAACTTTTGCTTTAGCATCTTCTTGTCAAGGATGCAAGTACAAAAATTGGGGGTAATCAAGTAGATTGTATATGCTACTATCCAGGTCTTTGGAGGTCGGGGGGGGGAGGTTATACGAAACTGAATTTGTTAAAATGGTAACTAAAAATTTGGCTATCGGAGAGAATTCCCCAATTTATAACAAAGAGGAGATTTTTGTGTTTAATGTTAGAAGAAAATCAAGAAATTATGCTTACATGAGCCTTTTGGTCAAATCCCAAAATGAGCGACTTAAAGAAAGATCGAGAATCAGAAATTTGGACTTTGCATTTTGATGGAACAGATTCGAGAAAACAATAGGTAGAATTATTATTAATCTCTCCTGTGAGGAAAATACATGAGTGCCCTTTGTCCTTTAAGTTGGAATATGAAACTACCAATAATGTGGCTAAGATATGAGCTCTTCTATTGGAGATACAGACGACTAGAAACATGGGCATCCAAAGTCTAAAAGTAATAGGAGACTAGGCGGTGGTAAGCGGATGGTAATGTAAACCAAGCATCCTCGGCCCAGGAACATCTGACAAAGTATGGGACATGGTAGAAAATTTCCTCTTAGAATTTAACATACGGTTCATGCCCGGGAGAAAAATAGAATAGCGATTCTCTTCTTTGTAGCGCGGTACATTAGTCCTCCTCGAGAATCCACTTTTAAGATACGAAGTGGGTACGTTATGGGAGCCATCTATCCCGAGATAACCATGTGGCGAGGTATTTGAAGATGATGAAACGAGATGAAAGAGATTCATGGAACGGTGGAAGGTATCCAATGTGGAGATTGATGACAATGAGAAGAAAGGTAGAAAATATTACCGGAAAAGCAGTGGAAAAGAGAAAATAGCCAGGTAAAAGTCACATGGCTGAAAAAGGAAATGTTGTACTAAGTGCGGTGCCTCTAGAAAAGATTATTATAAATATGATATTCATTAACGACCAAACAAGTGGTGGAAGAAGATCAAGTGGAAGGCTTAAATATTGGGTACCTATCTTTGATCCCAAAAGTTGTAAAGTTATCCAAAGGTCCAGGAGGAATATAAGGAAAAATATTTGAAGTTGTTTCAATCTTATAAAGATGTATTTGCATGGTCCTATCAAGACCTTAAAACTTTTGATGTTAACTTGTGTCAGAACGTAAAATTCCTTTGAGGGAAGATGCCAAAGCCATATAAGCGAAGCTAGAGACGGAATGGAAATCCTCACAATGCTTCCTACTGACAGAAAAAGAAATCAAGGGTACTAAAGGCCAAAATAATTGTGCATTGAGATACTCGAATGGGTAGCAAACCTTGTTCTGTTCGAGAAAGAAAAATGGAAAATAAGAAAATTTTATTAGTAGTTCGAAAATTTAAATAGAGCATCATTAAGGACCGTAATTATCCATTGCCTAAGATGGACCACATCTGTGAAGGTAGGGTAGGAGCATCCGAATGTCAATGATGAGTGGTTTTACAACTATAATCGGTGGTGCAGCCTTTCGAGAGGATCGGAAAAGCTGGCATTTACACAACACCATGAAGACATTTATGTATGCCCCGAGTTCATTTGGTTAATTAATGCGAGGAGCACTACTTTTAGGAGAAGCGATGGATATAGCCTTTGGAAGCTGAAGCGAGGACAAGTTCTTAGTGGTGTATCATTAAATATCACACCCAGTATTTTCAAAGAATGATGATGAGCATATTGAGCATTTAAGAAGAATTTTTGAAAATACGAAGGTATAGCCTTTCTCTCAGTCTCAAAATCTTTATTTGCATTAGAGGAGGGAAAACTCTTAGGGCACATTGTAACTAAAGATGGTGTGAAAATTGACCCTAAGAGAGTTGAAGTAATGGCAATGTTCTTTTACCCCGAGAATAGAAGAAATCCTGGGTGTTTTTGGGCAGAATT
Source organism: Pinus albicaulis (assembly GCA_034641835.2). NCBI lineage: Eukaryota > Viridiplantae > Streptophyta > Pinopsida > Pinales > Pinaceae > Pinus > Pinus albicaulis. The sequence continues at coordinate 716,640,616 of CM076570.1, read as the reverse complement.
AATTTTTTTGAGAAGGTTTATTTTCTTTATGTTGCAGGTGATTGAGCATATAAGCAGTATACGAAAAAGGATAATGATAAATGAATCCAGAGTCTAGAGATGCATTTACCCGGATAAAACGGTTCCAGGCTCACTGTGCCTAGCGAGGCAGTTATACAAAGCCATTTATAGTATTTTCATTTGCCTCCCCCGCTTTAATCGTAGATATTATTGCGAGAAAAATAGAAAGAGGAATGTAAGCGACCTATAGCTTTCTTTAGTCCAGTGCTTTATGATGCGAATTAAAATACAATATATTGGAGAAACGGGCATATGCCTGGTAAAGTCCCTTAAAGCTTTTAGAATATGTATTTGCAATCTCACATTACGCATACGTTCCCACGAGCGCGAGCATTCTTGTTCGAGGGGGATAGCGAAGGTAAAGAGGAAAGATGGATTGCAAAAAATACGAGTATGATTTGGACACAAGGCCTATAAGTTGATTAAAGCACGGAGAAAGCTTGCTAAAATGTTGTACGAATCAAATCATCGAAGCTTTGGGCATTAGTTGTCCATGATAGCAAATGAAGAATGCGAGAAAGGAGAAGAACGTGGAGACTAGAGATGACCCTCCAAAATACATATGAAATATCCTAACTAGTCCTTGGTATAAAGAAATAGTTGAATATATTTTAACCTTGGTAATACGGTACATGATAAGATAAAATACGGAAGTTTATGAAATGAAATCAATACATAATTGCTAATGAATGACTATGTTGGAAATTGTAATTATGTTATGTGCACCTCACAGAAAAATAGAAGTGGAGAACATAATAGCGAAGGAATTTCATGAGGGGAATGCAGCAGGACATTGTTTGGAGGGCTACTACTCATAAAAAATCCTGAAAAGCTGGTTTTACGAGCCAAAATTATATGCGGTGTTCACTTTTCCTTGGAGGTGAGCTGTGACAGAAGGCAAAAAGATTTAAGAAAAGAAAAGAAATTAGCGACTTTGCCGTGATTCTATTCCTGTGAATGAACCATTTCAAAAATAGGATTAGATTTCATAGGATAAATACATCCCCATCAAGTGGCCAATATCGATGGATACTAACATTTCTAGAATTATTTCACAAAATGGGTGGAAGCCATACCTACCGGAAAATGCTACGGTCACATTGATAATCCAAGTTTGTGGAGGGAAAATATCATATCCCAGGATGGCTGTGTCTAACACGCTGAGATATGTTACGACAATGCCACCCGAGCTCGGAAGTGCGAGGGTTTGTGAAATTTCTGCCAACGGTATAACATCATATTCGACTCACTCTGACTTACTATCCGCGAGAAATGGCTTAGCGGTCTTCTAATAAAACCCTGGTGAGGGCCTTGAAGAAAATAATAGTGAAAATCGAAGGTGGGACTCCAATTCTAAAAATTTTCTCTGTGGGCGAATAGGATAACTTGATAAAGAAACAGCAGAAGTCGCCAACAATTGGTATGTGGTCGGCAATGATGTTCCTATGCAATTGGCATTTCCTATAGCACGTTTGTGCGGGGAAAGTGGGAAGAACAGATGACATGATGGAGGGATTAATCAACAGTAGATGGAGGAAACACGGAACAGGTGAATCGAAATTGATAGAATATCGAGAAAATAGAAAATCTGTGATCGACGCATACGAAAAGACGGAAATTTCCAAATTGGAGACACCGGTTCTCATATGGGATGTTCGACGAAGAAAGCATGCTAAATTTGATCATGTGGTTTGGGCCATTCAGGTAGAACTAAGGAAGGAATAACACTTTCATGTTAGAAAACATACGAGGTGATCTCTTTGGATGCTTGCTTCAGATAGCCAATTTCTCAAACCTTACTGATGCAGTCCGGTGAGATACCATTGTATTATGTTATGTAGTTGTTTTAGTTTATATTTCTATGAGAAGAGTCTTGGGGTACGAAGAAGCGCGAAGAATTGAAAAGACGAGAATGTACATACGAAATGTTTCGCATCTTGCGTGTTCTCGACATGTCCGGGACGAACATGTCGTCCCAGATGAACCGATGTTGTGCATATCACCCACTCCATTTAGAGAATTTTGACCACGGTTCATGCCGGATACATTCCAGAAGCACTCTTTCATAGCCAAAAACACCTCCATGTTGCGCTCGTCGACACCTTTTCCGCCAAAAATACATAGTGCAAGGGATTCAAAAAACCCATCATTTGAAATTTATCGGGCCTAGCCCCTAGGGTTTAGCCCTCACTGTTTGGTTCCCATGTGTCCCGAGCGCAAAAACCTGCTCTCGGAAGGAAAGGGGGCTTAACAATAAGCCAGCAAGTACCAGTTGTTAACCATCGAGATCAAAACAAATCGACGATATTATTAGCCGTCTGGCTGGTGGCCCCGCCTTTTGAGAAAACTAGTGGTTAATTCCGCATCGCCTCCACCGAGGTCGGCGGTTTCAATCAAACGCCGGCGATTCCAAAAATCGCGTGACGCGCGTGTGCCAGGCTGACTTCCTTTTCGCGCGTTAAACGTTCGAACGATGGCCGGGCGGCGGAACTCACCCATGCATTGGATCTGTCGCTTACTCAATCCAATAGCGGATATCTCAAAGCTGCTGCTTGGTTAACCTGTGGTTGACCAATACGCCATGGCCCACCATTGCAACTCACTATTATGGAGCCGTTCGTCTTGTCTTCCAAAATCCGACGGCCCGAGAATCCGGTCTTTCCGATCGACGGTGACTCGTAGCCACGTCATCCTCCCTGTCATCGCCACCCATGTCCTTGTTCAGGTAATAATAGTAACGTTCTCCCCTGCCAGAATATATATATATATATATATATATATCTATATATACGTGTGTTTATTCGTGTTCATTGTTTTATTCCATACACGTTTAAATCATTTTTACGTGGAAAACTTGCATTCCTGCGGTGTAAAGCTACATTGTTTTCCTTCACCATCTTGCGTGTTCTTGACTTGCCCATATGCAAACGTCATCACCGTCTCCACCTCCCGCCGCCACGAGTACCGGTTTTTTTCTAATGTGTTGGTGGTTTTCGCAAAAATTTCAACATACGGAAGAGAAATGTTTTTGATTCACGGTTTGGTTGCGAGCGATAGGCACCCCCGAACGGTAATTCAGCGGCCCGCCATTTGTGAAGAAAAGTCACGAAAACGCATGATAGACATCCCATTACCGGGAGCTGATTTTTAAATCTTTCGAACTCTTCAAGGACAATTTAAAGATGTGAAGTTAATGATAACAGGGATATCGTGTTCTGAAAAGAACATAGGCAAAAAATTAAAGATTTCAACAACCCCGTGAAGATTATGAGCTCGTGTACGGTGTTTAAAAAGCAAGGGTATCGAGTCGGAGGGCCTACCCAGATCAAGCGAGGGTACGATGCATTAAAAATCATACCCTACGGTATATTTGGTCGATTTTCTTCTCGAGAAAGTACGGAGAAGGTTCATGAAAATTTTCTCTTATGCCATGTCTCGAAAGATCTTCTTCTCGTTCATTTTATTCTTCGAAGAAATTTCAAGGTTTTATTCGTGATTTTCCCTCCTCCGACCCATTTCATAACTTTTGTATGTTTATTGTTGTGTCTTCGCATGAGTTTTCATCCCCCGGCGTTTATTTCTAGGCGATTGTAAAGTACGATGATTTATATTTAGTCATTCACGGTATGAAGCGCGAGTGCTAGCCATTTGGTTTAAGTGGTGTTAAATGTTCTCCATACACTCATACAGAAAATTCTCTGTCCTCTACCTTAAAAACCCAAAAATAAGACATTAGAAGGGTTACGATTTCTGTTAGCAATGTGGGTGAAAAAGGCACCTTGTACATTTTGTAACACTTTTGTGTAGGCACGAGCAGTAGGGTCTCGGTGAGAGGAGATTATATTTGTAATGAGATTGGTCTCTAGTATCTCACGATGTGTAATTTTCTCTTATGTGTTAATACAATATCTCATTCCATGGTATCTTCTTGTATCATGTTCTAAGAATGCGAGTAGCTCACTAATCTTGGTAAGGATTCATCCTAGTTGATGCTGCTCTTGAGATTAATCTGACGCTTTAAGCAAACACAGTCATGATATCTGTTCCCATGTCCATTTCATTCCATATTTTACGCTATATTAGTTGTGAGGAGGGGTGCTTTTAAAACGCCATTGTCACAGCATAGTTTAGTTAATTAAACATATATGGTTCGACATGTCTGGGTATCTCATCCTCATGTTAGCTAATATCTACATGTTCCTCACCACCATAAATGTTTAAGTTTATGGTATATTATACGAGCGCCCTCCTTTACGTGTTGTCTATTAAGCATACGTGCCTTTGTCTGTTAGGTTTGCATGATGTTCCTACACTATTCTTATCTTTGTGTCAACACGAGAGAATGGGTCCCATTAAACTAATTTCCTTGTTGTGAGAATAGTAAGAGAGCTTTTGGATTGACAACTGACTATATGATGAGCTCCTTGCTGTAATAAGATGTCTAGGCAACTGGTCTGTAAAACTGTTGTCTAGGGGTGACAAGGTACCACAACAGAGGTAAGATTTTAATCGTTTGTTCTTTATGTTGATGATTTAATACTAACGAGTGATGAGAAATTGATATGTACGAGAAGATCTTGTGAAAGTAGTTTGAGATAGAGATTTGGGCCTCCTTCATTATTTCATGGATTGAAGTATCGCTGTTGAGAAGGTGAATTGTTTGTGTCTCAAAACGAAGTATGCTCGGGAGAGATACTTAGTGAGTTTCACATGGAAGGCTGTGAAAGCCCATGGATACTCCTCTTCTAATAAATTGGAGGAAGAAGATGATGCTACGTGACGGACCAAACGATTGCGTTAGAGTTCTCTCGCCTTGTTGGTTAATACAAGGCAGGACATATGCTATGTGGTGGACAACTTAGTCAGCGATGGTTAAAGCTACCAGCTCTTTTGGAAGCGAGCAAGAATTTCTTGGGTATCTCGAAGAATATATGAGTATGGCTTGTAGGTACGGACATATGGATGGTAAGTTGCGTGACACCACGGATGCGGATAGTTCGTAGCCATGAGAACGGAAAGAAACCGCATTAGGGGGGTTTTTGAGTATCGGATCTGTGCGTTCTTGGTCTGTGATAGAAACAAAATCAAATATCTCGGTTCAATGGAACGAGAATACATGGCGACGAGTGTTGTGTGAGGCTATCAGGATAAGGAAAATCTTGGTGAGTTTTTTCGCTTCGATTTAGATCCTACAATGATACATTGATAATCGGTTGCATTAAAATCTCGATTAATCATGCATTTCATGATAGATCTAAGCATATAGATATCTAATGTCATCATATCAAGATATTGTGTGTAGCGGAAGATCATATTTGTGATACATTCCTATGGAAGATCGGGATGCGATATTCGGTGAAGCGCTAGAGCGGAGAAAAATTCAAATACCATAGAGCGAGGACAAGGTGAAGGATAATCTATCTTGTTGAGGGGGGGTCTTGAGATTCAACAAGATGATGAGCTTAGTGAAAATTAGCACCTTCACTAAGTGGGGCATGAGGCTATTTATAGGTGTATGTCTATTTTTAGACATGGTGACATATTCTGCAGGTTAGGGATGCTGTTTGTAGATGGTTGGTCAAATGTGAAAAATAAGGTAGATTACTGTTTTTAGAATGTTGACGAAGTCTATTTATAGATAAATCGATCTAAAAATAGATGCTAATAGGTTAGTAATATTGTAATATGCGTAAGCCAAATAAATATCAACTTATTCTCTTGGAGCACTTTATTTCAATGAAAAAATTTGGCAAATCGGTGGGCATAAAGTAATTGCATAGTTCTTGATGATTGTTGACTCATGCATGGAGGACCAAATTGTTGAAGTGGAAAAGTTTATGACGAGTTGGAAGAGTAGTTGTAGGGTTTTATTCGGTTGCTAGGTTTAAGTGAATTAAACCTGGTTATACTAGTTATCTGTTCTAGCGAAAGATACTGGTGAGAGTTTAGTGAATTAATTATTTAGTAATTCATAACTAGAGACTCACTTGCGGTAAGACAAATACAACAACTAACTACTTGCATGTCGAGTTCCGGAGGCAAGTTGATGGAGAGATAGGTGTGAAAGGGTAGGATGGACTATCTGTTATTTGTAGTGATGCATTCAATGCATACGACACACGTGGAGATGCCAATAAAGTTTTGCAGGTCAAGGCAAGGCAAATTCGAATTCATTCGAGAGGTCTTCTTCAACGAGAGTTGCGTCGTGGAAATGGCATTGTCGAGGTGGAAGAAAGAAATTGGTTCATAGATATGCAAGAATTCTTGCCTTGGTGTGTGTCATTGATTGTCTTGAGATATTGATGTACTAAGATTTGTGTAGAGATGTACATGATTTTGTCGATGCCATAATACATGATATTTAGGTTTTAGCTTTAAAGCTTTCGTTAAATAATTGTGTTTGTAATGGAATTAATTGCTTCATATGTGTTTGCAATTGGCGATTTAATTTCAGCAAAATTAAGTGGAAGGATTTTGTATTTAACATAAGATTAATTTTTTAGTCAGAGAAGTCTGGTAATACTATTAGTATTAATAAATTTCTAAACCCTAGCATTTTTTAAAATACGAGTCGGCCATTGTTTTGAAAATTTCGGTGCATCATTTCTTTCGAATGGAGATGATATTTGGATTCATGTTGTAATTCCACATGCCAATGATTTGAATCGATGGTAAAGGAAAACTATGAGAATATTGACAAATCTTCCACTTCCAGGATGTTGACAACAAAATTATTTTAACATTTCTCCTTGTTTATTTGTTCCCGTTATAAAACCAGCCACTGCTAATGGAGGCACACTTTCCCATCCAAATTGAGAACTCGGATGACATGGCACCATTGTGGTTTCCTTGTCTTGTACCCCGGTGTAATGGGGTAAATGAGGTGTGTGTGGTATGAGCGGGTGAACTAATTAATGAGATGGGTGCAATGGGTGCATGGAGTTTGGGATGTGTCAGGTAACTGCTATCCCAATAGTTCAGTAAGTAGTCTTAGCAAATAATGTTTGTTGAACATTATTTTTAAACGCGCAGAAATACAATTCTTAATTAGAGAAAATGTCACTTTCCAAGGTTCAATTTTTTTATCAAAAAAGCTTGGCATTTCGGTGGGCTAGAAATGGGCATGAATCAAATTAATTTTGTAAGCATGTTCCTTAGTCTTCATTGTTTCTCACTTTGTGAATGTTTTTAATAACAAGATATTCATGAAAATTGTCACTAGCATAGAAAGTCCACTAGATGGCTCATGTTATTAACAAGGTATAACCATCGTATTTTGCAAGTTGAGTTGAGCGTATGGAAGTCCTCCTAAAATATATTATCCTCTTCACGAGATCAGAGAAAGAGCCCCCATAGATACGTGAATATTTGCATTTGCCAATTGCGCGATTATTTACGGAGAAACGCCACTCTAGCTCGGGATGTGCAAAGCTTGTCTTGACACTTTCCTTCACTATCCCGGGAGACTCTCCAAAGGAGTAAGAGATTGGAAAAGCATTTTTAATTATCTTTGTACACCGTTCGGTGAAGTGATTAAGAACTTTAATTTATCACGCAACGCCATAAAAATCCATGTGGTCGTCGATCCTGGAGATTGTTGAATGGTATAGATAAGGAGGAGGATAGCCATCAAATTTTGACACGAATTCAAGCGTGTTGGAACGGGGGTCTCCTACAAGGCTGCCAGTCAAAATGGGTCATATACTTGCAGTTATAATTAGTCTAGCGGGGGTTTTGGGGTGGGAAAAAGGCCCGAAAGCATTGTAGTAGCTTAAAGGGTAGACCCTGGGAATTAAAAACCACGGTTGCGGACCATGGAAATGACCCGGAGAAAGATCGTTATAAATAGAGGGTCATTTTGGATTGTAGGGGGGCAAGAAAGATGATAAGCTATTGATGCGGTGTAGTTTGTTGAAATCTGTTTGGGTTTTTGGGCAAAAAAAGGACTCCTATTTTGGCTGTGTGCACGGAGATCCGAGTCTTGCTATGTGCGTGCCACTAACAACATGCGCGAGGTTGGGATGAGTATTGTAGAGGAATTGATGGATACAATGAATAAACGAGCTATTTGAGCGAATCTATGTATTGTTTATGTGAATCATTGGTAATTGTTGTATTATGAGTATTACCTTATTCCATTGCGGGTGTTCTTCTTGCATATAAATGTTTTTTATTTATACGTGCGAGCTCTTGTCATAGAAAGTATATAATTATTGAGCACTGTAAGTATAGTTGACCTTGCGCACATAGATGCGAAAGGGCCTATAGAGCATTCGGGGAAGAGGTGATGCAAGCATTGCAAGGTAGGAGCGTGGCTGCGCACCTTACCTATCCTTTCTCGGGGTGCGACTTTGGTTCCAACACCAACCCATACTACTTCGGGTAGACTTTGGCTTTGCTAGAAGTGGAAGTCCTTCTTCCCGAAAGGAGCTGGTAGTATGAGGAGTTTGTTGGAAAACTTTGAACAGACACCGGGTCGGGACCGCCAGGCAAAAAAAAATGGTTCGTGCAGGGACACAAACTTGATACGAAGAGGATCGGATAATGACAGAAAGTGTTAAAGGCGAGAAGAAAGAAAATTACGATTGAATAGGTTCAATACGAACAAAAGAACAACGATGGAGCGATGAGTACTATTGAACCAATCGAAGAGGGATGAATGTGTCTAGCCTTTGAAAGGGTAGTTGCGCAAAGCTGCTTACGACTACTGCTTGCCGTACGAACACGTAAAACCTCGGTAGAAACCATGGGAAAGACATGGCAGTGCACTTAAAATTACCTTTAAGGCATAGGAGATGAGGACATGGATGATTTTGGTTTGTTGTGATGGGTATCGTTACGCAAGGTGTGGCGACGATGCGCCAGAAAGAACGTGACTATCCACAGCCTTCGAAGAGAAGCGCTAGGCGAGCATATCGTTACATATCTCAAAATGGGCTGCATCTATTCAAGATAATAAGGACGGCTACTGAAGCAACAATTCCAAAGGCTAAATCTTATTCACATATCGTAGAAGATGTGAAAGACTTCAAGCAAGGAACAACTAAGTACGTGGGAAGGCGGTCACGCCTAAAGAAAGCTATGAGAGAAGGAAGATTTAAGTATAACACGACAAACAACATATGGAGTGCAGATTATTCGCTGTGCTGCTACCTCACTACCCGCCTATGGGTCACGAATTTCGAATCACGAGACAAAAACTTTCAGAGCAGCTAACAAAACTAAAACTATGCCCATGTAAGATGCTTCGTTAGGTACCAGCAAATCCGGGGAGCAGCTCGTGCACATGGAAGTTCAAGACCTACGAAAGGAATGAGGAAGGAAGCTAGCAAAAACTGTAAGTTGCCTGTGATGTCGAGTATCGATACGAAATCGTGCCCAAAATACCTACGAGCGGGAAAACCTAGCCCGATGCGCCTTGGATCAGCGAGGACCCATCCTAGTACGATTGGGCCCAATTGGACCTACATTGTGGTGTGAGGTTGTAAGTTGGTGTTCTGTGCTGACTCAGTGTCACGGGCGGAAACCTTGATGGTGGTTTGCTGGTTGGTAGGGCATGATGAGCAAGCCCATCCCGGACCTATTATCTGGTAGTAAAGGGTGGGGGAAATTGTATAAGGTATGATGGGTCCACCTTGCAAAAACCCATGGCTTTGGTGAACAATATTCCTATAGCCTAAGCCTGGGGAATATGCAATTTGTCTCATTTTCTCTTGCATGAATAAATGAATAAGGAGGGCAGCATAAAACTCCCCGAAAAGAATGAATAAATCAATGCCCATATGAACATGGATAATCACCGGGCCATGTAAAAAAATCACTTGCGGTGTGAAAAGGGTTTGAGGGGTATGAGGCCAGGTCTGACATCGGCCAAATCTACACGCTGACTGTCCTGAATACGGTGAACCTCATGAAGGAACAGCCCCAGGATTACAGAAAGGCCCCTCATGTGAAAGGAGCCTTTCATCAAGGTGGTTTTAGGGTTTGCAAAGGCTTTCATCTTATAAAAGGAAGGAAAAGCATCAAGAGAAGGTTGTTTGATTTTCTATGTTTAAGAGTATCTTGTCTTACATTTGATAAATACCATTCTTTATTTATTCGATGGGGTGTCTTCCTTGCTTGTGGAGTTCTGTCTGGGGATTATCCATGGTGAGATTCTTGGAGGAGTCTTTTACGAGATTTGATCCACTATCGAGCTTTGGGCCAGCTATACTTCCAAGCTGAAGTGAAGATCCAGGTGGGGGTTTGTTTCTTTTGTAATTTTATGACAGTGGTGTGAATACATTAGGATCTAGGTTGTATTAGTGCTATACCCTGTCAGTGGTGTCTTTTAACCTCCACCAGGAAGAGTGCATCAGGGAAATTGTTTAGCTTCTAGTTTGTATGCGGCATAAACCATCTCTCACCATTAAACTCTGATACGGTTTCCCATGAGGACACTAATTATTTCGGTGGAGAGTTTTGTGAATTAACACAGTCATTTTTTATGAGGAATCTTGATCTTGGGCTTTGCCTCACAGCACAGTGATCCATGGATTTAACTTAACGTCCATGTTATATTTAGATCATGATCTATTTTAATATAAATCATACAAAAATTTCCCGAATAATATTAGAGATCTATTACTTAAAACTTCGGATCTACTCTTTGTAATGCATGATTTGGTCGAAACCCCAGGAGGGATCTTGTAATAGAGACTTTCTGGAAATCCTGAATTAAAATGGATAAATATTAAATATAGGATCTATTCTAGATCTGAAGTGTAACATTCGGTTGTTGCTGACTCCATAAAAATAATCTTGTTCGCCATTTATAGTTTATACATGTGTTGCGGCTCTCTTTTACGAAGATTTCTCTCTCTCTTGTCTTACGCTATTCTACGCTCAATACAAACATCGTGTAAATCTGATTTTCCTTTATTATATTCAAAATTTGATCTTATTTTAACAGCCTCCTTCTCATGCTCATAAAAATGGTCATGACAGGTTTGCTAACATATTGACCCTCTGTGAGTGTTTTTAGTGAGTAGGTGGTGGAGATCTGTTACCACTAATTTGATTTGTTTTTGCTCACTTGCCCCGGATCTAAGTCCCGGATCTATTGATCTAAGGGATCTGAGGATGAAAACTCATTTATGTGAATAAATCTCCAGAAGTGCATTGTTGTTGTTTGGCATACGATCCCAATTTCGGGATATTCTGATGGTATCGAGCTCCTTTCTTGCTTGCAGTGGCAATTTCATTGGAGAACCAAAACCATGTTGCATTTAGAAAGATGAGCCTCTTCTCTTGAGAGGAGAAAGTGTCGAGAATATAAGTCACAAGAAGTTTGATTACACCATTGGTAGTCGAAAAGACGAAATTAAAGCCACTTGAGCGCAAGTGACGAAAGGAGAAGAGTTTGCAAAAGTATTTGGTGGCCGTGCAGAAGATCTTGATAGAGATCAAAGAAATGAGGATGGATAGAGATGAGGGAATCTCTGGAAATTTCATCACAGGGAAAGCTCGACATGTCTCTGCGGCTGGTGGTGGCTGGTGAGCCGGACACAGGCACGGCTCCACGATGCTCCCTCTTGCCCTGCAACCCAACGCTGTGGAGAATGAAGGACCTGAGAAAAGCATCCGTGAAGACTAATTTGTGGAATATGAATCTCGGTGGGGATATGAGAGACCACTTCGAGTTCCGAGGAAGTTTTTCACCGAACAAGCTAGAACGTGACATCGAATACAAAGGCGAAGCCGGAACTTGAGCATAAAAGAGAGTTCATTTGATGGGAATCTGGTTGCTTTACTTGAGAAAGGATGTATTCCCCAAAGAACGGTATAATAAAGCAAGAAGTTCAAAAATATTGGGCCATGCAAGATACTTAGAAAGTTTTAACAAATGCATATGAGATTGAATTGCCACATGATTTTGGAATATCTCCCATTTTAATAACGATTTGTGCAAGTATGAAGATGATGGTGCGAGAAGAAGATCGACGAGACAAAAGGGGGAAAGATTGAGTGAAGAAACTACCTCCCGAACAACCATTGCAACCGGAAGATATTAGACAAAAGAATGTTCGAGAAGACCGGAGAGAGACGAAGAGTACTTTAGGTGTAATCGAAATGGAAGGATAAACGGAAGGAAGATGCCACTTGGATGGTGAAGGTAAGCTGAAGATAGGCGGGATCGGTGGAAGAGCTCATGGACGAAGGGCCCATGAAAAATTTCCCTACAAGGGAGTCGATGCGAGGGCATTAGACAATAGCCAACAATGTGAAAGGTTTTGTCTACATGTTGTGGCTAGGAAGGGTTCGAAAAGAATTAATTGTAACGACTAGGTGTCCAATACCTTGGCGATTGTTTCATTTAGATTGGTTAGATTTGTGAAAGTCGAATAGTTGAATTCGATCCATCTTTGTCTGTTTGATTAGTTGAATTATTGTAATTAGGCTTTTGATTTTCTAGCGGTCCTGCGTAGAGGAGCAGAGACACATTGTAGTAACCATATAAATTGTATCCCTCGGATGCATTGAGGAAAATTTGCCAATAAAATATTATGAATTTAAAAGAAATTGATTGGGTTGAATGAATTTAAGTTCATACATTTTATTCTCAAAAATGTCTTGAATTGATATTGTGAGGAAATTTGTTTAATTGTGAGGCGATTGAACTCTATGCATATATAGTCTACGAATGCATTTGTTGTACGGTCTAAATATGCAATGTGCCCCTATTTCTCTTAGATGTCAAAACAAACCACCATTGAATTAATCCCACTCACGAGGCAAGGTATGTATGAAGAAATCATGGTCATCGAGCTACATTTTAATGATAGTGCAAGCCAACTTGCGAATCGGTGTTTGCTAACGGAATCGTCCCAAGGCACGACACGAGTTAAAAAGCAGAGGCATGGGGAGGAAGGCGATTAGCGGGCGGTCAATAACGTACCGAAACGCAGTGGATTTCGTGGTGCCCTGTCGCCTGCTTTTGTGGGATAAGCGGTGTTTTAATTGAGCGATTCCATAGAGAACGGTGGACACGTAGCAGTGGGACAAAGCGCCCTTTCGCGTGCCGCCGCACGTTAACGTTTGACCGGGGGAGGCGCGATATCGTTGAACCGCACGTCGATGCAGAGGAAGCCATCGGACGGTGGTCATATTCGGAAAATGCCGGTTAACAGTGTGGTGCGAGTATTTGATTGGGCCATTGATTGTATATGTGGGGCCGAACCAAGGTCCTTTATGCGACAATTCTTGTCACTCTAGAGAGCAGGTCTAAGTTGCCATAGACCGATTACCTAGGACATCTTATCATAGCAAGAAGGCATGTAATAGATACGGGTGTCAATCCAAATGCTCTCCTGGCTATCTCTTGTAAAACAAGAAAGTGATCTTGAATGGGACCAAACTCTCTCGAGGAAGATGATACAAAAGATAAAGAATAATGTAACAGGAACAACTTTGAAAACTCCAATACAAAAGCATCGAGATAGTTAAGAGACAACTTACGCAAAGAGAGCCGATTCAAATAATATGCCACGAAATCAAATATCGGAAAGTGGATGCGGTGAAAAAGCATGAAGAAGATACTAGATTGTGGGGCTGGTACATATACACAACAAAACCACATATGGGCTTATCCAACTAGAAATCCATACATGACAATGGCATTTTAAAAAGCACCCTCCTCAAGTAACTAATATAACGCTGACTTGTGGATGAGCTGAACATGGAGCAGTGTATCATGACTAGGCCTATTTAAAGGCGGCAGCTAATCCAAGTATGGGCACAGCTAGGATGAATCCTTACCGCAAGACCCGTTGAACCCGCTGCCATTCTAGAACCTTGTGATACGGAGGGCAAATAGCATGAAATGAGATATTATATTAACACATAAGAAAGATTACATACGCATGGGATGCAAAGCCCGAATCCTCATTCTGATTATAACTCCTCCTCGAAACCTACGGGCTCACAGAGCCTTCATACGGAAACTTTACAAAGATGTATACAAAAGCACTTTCAACATGAGTTGCGGTAAGTACGGAACCCTTACAATGTATTTCTTCTTGAGTTTATAGGAAAGACCGAAAACTCTGAGTAATGAAGGGTAGGTAATGTACATTGAATTGACTCATAAAAAAAAATTGACGACGCCTATCTTTTGTTTGACGGTACAGGCCGAGTGTAAGTACTGCTGTTCTGTTTTGCTTCATGGAATAAATGTTGAGGATGAAAATCTATATAGAACACGAAATAAAATATGCAAATGTTCGTAACGGGCGGGAAGAAAAATCTCTGTAATAAAACATAGGAACACTTGTGTTTGTGCATGGTACTCACGGTCTTCAATCTTTGAATTAATTCAAAAATCATAAGGTTGAGCAACACAGCTTTCTCGAGTCTTCTTGATATTTGTATACGGCAAGGTATTTATTCTTTGTGTAATCTTTCCTACTGTCGGCGTTTAGGGTTCAATGGATTTTATTGTACTTCCATTAATGAGGTCATATCCTGCATAATCCTACTTAAATGTATTCTTAAATTTAACTTTTAAGGCGTACGCTTAGAAAGGTCTTGGCCTTTGTGAGGTGATATGTTAAGCGGCTCCCCTACTTCTCCATATAAACCTACAAAACTCACAAATATGTTTGTTACACCATTTTTGGTGTCTCGCCTTTCATCATAGATGGACCCAAGTACACATACATGTAAGACGAGTTTTACCCAAAGTATTGCTTTCCTTATGTTAATTAGGAGACCCCAAAGGAATAATTAATTAAACCACATAGTTTTAATTATTATTCAGTCATGTTAACTTAAAAAGCAAAGAAAATTAACAGACAAACCCATAGTTATCTTATTATTTTCTAGGAATAATTATTTAAATAATATTCCTTGTTTAAATATGACCAAATCAACCACCATTAATCAAATAAATCATTATTTATTTGATTATATCTAACTCCTTCCTTAAAAGATAAATAAATCATTTATTTATTTATTTCACTAATCAAGGGATTTGACCCAAGTCAAACACCCTTTCCTCAACAAATAATAATAAAATATTCATAAGAACAGATACAGATGTGATTAACATTATTTTAATCGTGCACGAATCTAGAAGGACCCAATATTTTGTTATAAATGAGAGGTTTTCCCCATCATTCTTCACCTTTGTTGCATATTAGATCACTATGGATCTATACACTTGGTCTCATTTACGCCATTTTTGCTCCCATTGAGCTCTACCTTCTACATTGGGTTTTCTACATCTACGAAGAAAACTAGATCTGAAGTCTTTGAGGACTACAAAGAACCCATCCCATTGAGGAGATGCGAACACACCTTCTTGTTTCCTCCCCGGTGCTGCAACCAATATAAAAAATTCATTCAAAAATCGCGTTCTTGTCTTGTGTTGGATGCATGGAGCAAACTCTTTACTTTTACGGCAATATTTTCATTTATGAATCTGTTGTTTACGACACTTTTAACTACTAATTGGAATCGAAGATGTTTTCGACCTATATTGTTGTTAGGGCTATTAGTTGTCGTAGCTAAAGTGGTTCTTTTTTCGTACGCTTCGACGGAAAATTCATACTAACGAATGGCGACTCACAGGGTTTTAAATTACGGCCATTTTGTCGTTTTCCATGTCCACCAGCATATCCGGCTACTGCCGCCAGGACCCTGGGGCTTCTTTTCGGTACTTAGTTTTTTTTCTCTTTTCATGTCATTTTCTCATAAACCTAAAAACTTAAAATTTCTAACCCGTGTGTTTGCGGCCTATTGCGCGAGGTAGCGACACCGGCCGCAGCGGGAAGCGAGCTTTTCGGAAAATACAACGCGAAACAACGGAGCAGGGGGTCGCACCTTTTAACCCAAAACACTGTGGCTGGAGGGCCTTTTAGAAGCTGTTCTGTGACCTCCAGCTGGATGGTCGAACACTGCGACACACGCCTTTTTCCCGGCATTTTACGCAATTTTTAAGGTTATAACGACCTATTGCGGTCTTCATTCTGTCTTGACCGCCTTGACCGAATCTGATGTTTGTTTTTACTCACCTCGGTGAGAACCTTGACCTTAGGGCTTTAGTACCCTCCACTTTTTGGAAAAGTTTCGGTACAGCCCATTTGTAGGTTTAGAAACTTGACCTATTTTACGGTCTGTTACCTCATGGAATCCATTAGTGACCTCTTTTCATGCAAATCACCTCCCCATCGTTTTGTTTGGACCTCCTTTGAAGGCCTCTTGTACCCCCGGTTTTTAAGTTTCCCTTTTTCGACCACCTTGACCTGCTGTCTCTTGGTGCATGACACAACACCCTTATGTAACGACTTTATCCTCGAGATCTCTGTCCCCTTTGACCACGGATACGTACGGCGTCCTTTGTGTGTGTTTCCATAGTTTTCCCCTTTCTTTTCGACATAGTTGTGAGAGACCCACCTTCTTGGGTTAGATAGATACATACGTAGTTATTCTTCTGTTATTTCAGCATTTTATTTAAATTTCTCTTGTAGGTTTATTTTCGGCTACGTAGCACACTTTTTCTTGCTCTCCAACAGAAAGGGTTTAAAAAATTAAAATCAACGCACACACCGACCTAAGTGAAGAAACGCTGGTTTACACGCACGGCAAAAGACTCTAAAATCGGTGTCTGTGCACCCGCCCTTGACCTTCTTGATTTTGTCCCCTTTAACACCCTTGTCGGTTTCCTTCTTCCTTTGTCATCGTTGCGCCCCCAAGGCGCCTTTCCGAAGACTTCTTCGCGCCCACCCTCGGTTTCCGGTTGATCGACTGCTCACTTGCCGCCGTCGTCGAGCAGTTCACCTTCGAGTCACGCAAGCTCCTCCTGCGATTCATCGGTCCCCCTCCTCCTTGATTCTCCCACCGCCACCGTACGGACGGGGCCTAACGCTAGCGGCCCTCCCGACTGATACGAAGCCCTCGCCACGAACGGAACCATCACAACCACTACTCAGCCCACCCTGTCTTAGTACATTGCTGGCCTCGACCTCCCGGGTTCCGTCGGTTGATTAATGATCCCATTCACCATAATGCTACTGTTATTTATGCCACAGTACCGCTACGGTATCCCTAAGTTCGAGGGCCTTGCGGAGAAGATCCGGCAATCCCAAATAGATGTTCCACATGTGGTGTTCCTCCAATTCACATTACGAAGTGACTCCACGTACGGAAGTCTTCGTTTGTTCCAATACACGCTTGTGGCGAAGCTACCGTGGTATCGAACGAGCCACTTCCTCCCATACCCGTTAGGGACTCTTGCATGACCTTCAACATCGTTACTAGGCTCCTCTCGGGTACGACAACGAGTACCCAATTGTTGACTACATTTAACAATCCTCTTCCACACGCCTTTACTTGTGTTCGGGGAATGGCGACAAAGGCGAAACACCATCGAGCCTCATGAAGATCGGGTTTACATCGGGTGGTTCCTTCGCACCCTCCGTCTCCCATCGACGAAGATGTCGCCTCTCCCACTTTCCTCCAATACGAAGAAGCCGCCCTCGAATAGCTTTAAAATATGACCGATCTCCCCGCTCGATCGGAGTTTATGTTTGTCATAGTTACGCGACATCCCCGGACAGGGTGGGCGCTAACGCCGGGGGCATCTCGATCGTGACGGTATTGTTGGATCTCTTTCACCATCGCTCTAACCTCACAGGCCATGGTCTCCCTCGGGGAGGGGCCCAGCACCTACGGCAATCTTCCCCCTCCCGTGACGTATCCGAGGATGCGGCATGCCTCCTCCTTTTGCCCAACCCTCTGCTTACCTCAGTAACAGCAACCCAACCCTTACTTTTATCCCACATTTAGTGCGCAGGCTCCTCCCGACATCGCTTCCGCCTCCCTTGCCTCCTCACAGCTTTCTGACAACACGCCGCCCCCTCCCGAACGAGGCTGTTTGCATGCCGCGGTGCGGTGCGCTTATGCTTCGAAAGGCGGCGGGGCAACCGGAGAACCCATCTTGCCCCGACAGCAGGGACCGATTGCGGGCGCGGACCTAACACTGGCAACCAGCCTCGGGCATCCCGCCCGGGCGGACGGTGGCCGCTTTCAAGCAGTACCCATTGGTGTTGCGGTGTTTGGGGTCTCCCCCCACTCACGGGTGTCCTCCTAACCCCCAGGATGCGGCGGTCAGCAGAGGTCTCCCAAAGCCATTGCGCGGACAACACGCCTCCTCATGCTCCTCTGGTAACAGCCACTGCCCGGCCCGGTGTGTTCTTCGTCCTTTCCCTCGACGAGGATTAGCGGCTACCAGGCCCCGACGACGTACGCATACACCCTCGTCATTACGGTTCCTGCGACTGCAGTCCCTTGTGATGCCTCCCGTCAATCCCCTTACGTCGACCTTCACCTTGAGCTCGGTCTCGCCCAGAGGTACCCAAACCTCTGCTCGATGCTGCTCCAGAAACCTCCCATCTTGAGTTCTCGACCTCTTCCGCTTGCCAGTGACATACACATCCCCTCAACTTCAGAAGTTGAGGTTCATAATTCAAAGGGTCCATTACGCCGAAATATTTCGCTTAAATTCGGCCCCGCCCAATACGTACGATGTAGTAGATGATTTGGCACAATCCCCTGTTTCGCCATTTCACAGAGACTCCTCCGGTCGTGCCCTTTAACGAGCTACCTGTCTGCCAGTGGTAGTGACGGTCCTAACGATGACCGAGCTGGTTGTTTTGACGCCACTCAATCGGACCACCCTCCTCTTCCTCCGCCAAACGGCACCAATCCCGATCGGTAGGGCCTTGGCACCGCTTGTCCGGGTGTATAAAGGGTGGTGAGGGGGCATCCCTGCGTGATGTCGAAAACCGGTTTAAACAACCTAGGATCCCAAGGCTGACCCCTTCCACGATCACCCTTCGAGCGTGGTGTTGTTCCATCGAAAACAATTCTTGGTGTGTATGAAATCACATGCTCGAGCATTAAAGATATGTCACAAAAATGTATATATGTGTCTGTGTTTCTTAACCCTTTAAATATTAGTAATATATTTACCAAATACCAAGTCTTTAGGAGCCATGCAATGCCATATTCCCTTTATCTTTAAAGTGAACGAAGATGACAGAGAAAAGGATTTTAACTTGTCATGCTCGTTACCTTGTTGTCATTATAAAATCCCGGAAGGAAGTGGAAAACATATAAGTTAAAGAAAGAGAGGAGCTCCATTAAGGATATTTAACTCTTAGACATATAAATATCAAGAGACTGTGACTCTAATGTCTACTTTATTCACGAGAAATGCAAATGAAATGGAAACCAAGAAAACTCTTCAACATAGATGGAATATTGGAAACTTGCAAAACTTCTTTATTCATTCGATATTTAACAAATTACAAAATTTAACTTTCAAGGTTCAAAAACTGGAACCTTCTTCCTTCTTTCAAATGTCTTTAAATACAAGTTGAACCATTTTGGTTTCGATTATAAAGCCCGATTCTAGTAGTGTAACTATAACTACTTTGTGTCTAACGAGTGTATGCCTCGGTAACATTTCATTACATTGCATCATTTGATTTGAGAAAATAAAATAAAAGATGACAAATCCTAATCTAAAAGAAATGATGTTCTGGAACGATGACTGATTCAATGATTTCTTGCGGGCTGTACGGTCACTTGTGGTGCAGCAGCGGGAAAATCCTTTTACGTATCAATAGTAAACTTCTTACATTCCTTCCGAGCTTGTCCTTAAAGGTTATTGGAAGCACTCTTATAACGATGATATTCTCTTTGTGAAGGCTTAGCAATGTGTTGTGAGTGAGGTTGTATAGCTTAGCGATTTTCACCATCCATGATGAAGAAATGTCTTTGTGAAAATTGTTGTTTCTCCCTTTAATGTCTGCGTCTTCTCGTAATAAATATCTTGCTACTTTTGCAAACACCAGGCGATCTTCCATAAAACTTCCGGGACATAGATTCACCTCTATTCCCTCGACGCAGTGGCAAGCCGATTCTTATCGATTTTATCGAGTAGAATGTCATTCTTAATCACCTTTGATTACACCAGCAATAGCTTTTACAGTGCTTTGGGAAGGTCATTTTAATGATCATCTTGCTTACTTCCTCGACATAAAAATACTGTCTTGTATCCCCCGGTCTTGCAACTCCTCATACGTTTTGGAATTAATAAAATTCATGAATCTTTTGGTCCAATTTGTTCTGTGATTGCGGTGGCTTGTCGACTGACAATTCCTTTCGTGATACGACAACAATGCCTTTCTCTGGCAATTACTTGTATGGAATTCCATTTTGCTTGTGTTCGAGAAATGATCTCATTCCGGATGAGATCCTTAGCTTTAATAAAGAAATATTTCTCGGTTTCTTGAGTTCCTTAATTTCTTCTTCGGCTTTATGTAGCTTACTGCTCATTTTCTTTGCCTTTTCTTCCCATCCTTGCATTGGTCTAGGAGCTGCATTCTTTTCGGTTGAGCTGTTTGCAATCTCTCTCCGCCATTTTAACTCTGTATTCAATTGAGCAACTTGGACACAATGGATCGGTCGCACAAGAAAAAATCAAAAGTGCGAGTGTGATTGCGAATTTGATTTTGTAAAGTTATGGTGCAATTTTGCTTTCACATATCGAGCTCCTCATCTTTCTTTATCAATTGTTGTTGCGACTCTTCTTTTTCCTTTTCTACCTCTTTAACTACTTCGGTACTTAGCAGAATGCTACGGAAAGGCTGGCAATTCCATTCTTCATGGAAGGGTTACCTTCGCCCTTGATAAATTTTTGCATTGCGCTCCTATCATACGGATCGACGCCAATCTTCTTTATGATTTTCTTCGGTTCTTCATTTTTGATATTGATGCTGCGGCATTGGCTTTCTCCATCTTACCTTTGTTTGACAACCTTATGACATATTCTGTCTTGAGCAGTGTAGCATAGGTCTTCTAAATCATTAACAATTAGGCTCACGGCACTGTAGATTCATCTTGTCCCACGAGGGGATCTTCTTCATCCATAACAATATTCCAACTCCTTAAAGCGCACGAGAGTCCCAGAAGACATCCACAGCAGGATGCAATCGCCATTTTAGGCGGGTCTTTCTCCAAATCCATTACGGTCAAAAGTCTTGTTTGGTACGACGAGATACCGCAGAAGTATTGCACGCATGTCTCTGTATTGGCCTTTATTCTTTGATTCTTTTCTTCAATTAGGGAGAACACCTTCATGGAAGGGCACCTAAACGGAGTTACGATGCTAGGAGATGAGCATCTTTGTTCTTCAACGGCACGGAGAGTGAACAGGGTGAATTGGAGGACGATCTTCGCCTAATTTGGTCCTTTTCTCCTCTCGGGGGCTCTTCCTCATCGATCTCAATAACATCATCTCTCACTCTCTGCCATGTTCTCCAATATTACGAGTTTAGTCGTAATCGTGATGAACGCCTCACAGATTAGCCAACTTTCTAAATACGGTTTACTCACATGAGTAAAAACGGCATAACGAATTCTCGACCCTTCTCGCCAAATAATCGCATGTGGGTCATAGGCCACTTCTCTCCCAATAATAACGTGTTTCTTGCAACATCCTTGTCACCTCCTCATAAGCTTGCCTTGTGTTAACAACAAAAAGAACCTACTCACATGAAGGCGACTTATTACATTAACCCCTTCTTCATTGGAAGAAAATGATTTGATCACATTAAAGACTTGCCTTATAAATTCCGGAACGAGTCTCATGGGAACAAGTATTTGGAAGCCTATGAGCTCGACACCAACTCCATATAGCCTTATTTCGAATGGTCTTCAAAAACAAACCGGTCTCCACATATCTACAATTAGGTCCTAATTGCCAAGAACTCCCGACCTTTGTGAAACGAGCCGAGTTCCATTGAGAATTCTATAAGCGGTGGTCATAAAATTTTCCACAAATTCAAATAAACTGACTTCATTTTTCTTCTCTTGATCAATCGATTCAAAGAGTAGAGTAGGCACTTGTGTGCATTTGCTATCCATTATATTCAAACCAATACCCATAAACTCTTTACGTTACGGTATAAAAACGAGGTAAACAATTAATGGGGGAAATCTAAAATAACATTGGTGGGAAAAGCAGCGAAAATTCACCACTTCTTGCCAAGGACGGATATCTGTTTCCTCCTGGTTTCATCGCAGAGTAAACATCCCGGAGTTGCTTTGTCAACTTGCCATCATCTTCTCCCGAATCTCCATAATACAGGCTGACCGCTTTTTTGTGTCTGAACATTAAAAGCATCCCAGAAACCAAACTCCCGAACCAAGGCGGGTCTTCTCTGGGACCGGTACCAAAAATGACATTCTGTTGATTAAATTCTTCCAATTGAGAGCTCTAAAGTATTGAACCGGTAGTCTTACGAGTGCAAAGGAGAATCATTCTACGGGAAGCATAATGCTGACGCATTAATTGGTGAAACACCGCAAAACACTTTCCACGAGTTCATGACACTGTAACATTTACCGGGGGTACATGGACGAGACCAACCGGAGAGATGAATTAAAGGAAAAACATGGGTCTTGGGGATGGGGGCGAACGGCTTACTCAGAACTGCGCATAGCGGAAAACACGGTGGTGGTCGGTGTTCAAGGTCACTTGATAATGCAAGGGGAAGGGAGTGATTGACGGAGAAGCAGTGTCACGGACGTCTCACTATCTGGGAAAGGGCTACGAGTGGGCCAGAGACAGACATAGGCAACTCGTTTGGCCATGGTGGCAAATTTTGAAAACAATTCGGTGCGAAGGTGGCGGAGCGGGGTTTGAGAAACGAGAACAACAATCACAAATGAAGGCATGGCAGACGAATGACTAAACATAACAATACCAAAACGCAATTAATACAAGGCAGCGTGGGACAACAAGTATGCGGTTTCTGCCGGTACATTTCTGACACTTGAGAAGGTGTTGACATCAATACGGGGGGTACGTGAGTACGGCCCGAGACCCTTGACCAGCGCATGATGTAACGAGGAGCCGTTGATCAACGATTTTCGTAGATACGACTGATCAGCTATGAGGTCGGGTTTTAAATAACCGTGACAAGTTGACCCCCGCGATTGCTTATCCAAAAGCTTATAACGACGTATCGCGACTTCCGCTCCGAGGAAATTTAACAAACCTTTATGATAAATAAAAAATATAACAATCTAATATTTGCCGCTCCTGAAATCAAAATGAAAATGGGAACACAATGTATTACTTCTTCGTATTTCTCCTGTACTAAAGTATAAACATTTATGCTATTAACATATTTCGGATCTTTAGAAATATTTTTTCACTCACCTCTTTTCAAAATTTAAAACTTAACATAAAAAGGATATGTACGGATGAATGATCACAACACGTCAGGGCATTCATGCCTCCCGGCCTATTGGCACCATTTCGTAAACGTCATCACCCTCGCTTGCGATGAGCATTTGCGTTGATGTGAAGTCATTGACGCCCCTCTAGTTCTGACATTCTGTTGGGCGAAGCTACACCTGTGCCATGTCTGTTTGTCCCATAGCGGTGTTCGCAAGATGTCTCTTTCCACATAACGGGAAGATAGTCACCATTGACCCGACTGTCGTGTCATGGTAGTCGTCTCGGTCCTCCTCGAGACGACCATCTCTTGTAGCCAACAAGCAAACCGTCGATTCCTTGACCGGTGTCTCCCACAGCGTTTATAAATATTCCACGCACCAGCAGGCACGCCGCCTGCCTCCCCCCCTCCTATTACGGATCCCAGGCTGTCGATATTTGCATGATGCAATCGTCTCCATTTCGCCCGCAAAAGCGACACCGCCTCGACTGATCCGCACCACTACGCCCTCCGCAACCGCTCCTAGCCATTCATCTCCATGGGCGGACCTCCTCCTTCACGGCCCTCCCTACGGTGGTATCCCAAGACCTCTTTTTATCCTCGGGGCTCGGTCCCCCGGCCTTAACCATCTTGAGCCGTGCCTCACCACGGTCACTACCTGTTGGACGGATCCCCTTCTTGGCTCCCCCTCCCACAGTGCTCAATACCCCGGCCACATCACCCGGCCACCCTCTCTCTCCCTAACCGACCTTGGGTGTTCCGGTTTGGTACCTTGACCCCCCGGTAGCCACCCCCACGGGTCACCCCAAACCTTACATGGCGCGTGGGACCAACCGGTCCCCTACTTCCTCCACCAGCCCGCGTGCCCCTAGCACCTCCACGGGACCCTTCTCCCACGGCGCGGCGGCTCCCGGGAAGACGAGAAGCGAAGCCCGGAGAGAGGCGACCCATCACGATGCGGCCCCGACATCGGTGCCCCCCGACCACCTGGCTTGGCCGTTACGATGCGCTTTTGACCTTGGGTATCGTCGGTCATCTCCTCCCACATCGTACGAATTGCCCCCACCTCAAACACGGTCGCGAGACGTTCCGGGCTACGATCTCCCGGGAAGTACATGTCACTATCCCCGACTCCCTCCCAAAACTCAAACACTTGCGCACAAGCCACTGTGCCGCTTGTACGTTTTCACGGCCATTACACCCACCTGCGGTCCCCGCCCGCGGTACGTTCCTCCTTGAACACCCCGCCGGACAAGGCCGCCCGGTCAGGACGAGAGGACATTCACATTCCGCCTCCCGACTGTTAAATAGCCAGAACTGATCCACCATTGCTTTGTCATCATCCATGAGACCATTGAAGGCAGTTCCATACGAATCCTCCTGATAGGCAGCCTTCCTTCGACGGTCATCTTGGGCTCCAACATCGGTCGTCCAATTTATCGCCTCTTCGGTCACCCATTGTGACGATGCGCATGTGAACCTCTCTTCTCATGATGATGATTCAGGCCACTTCACCACGTCGAGTGGTTCTTCTTCCACTAGTCACCCCATCTTCTATCGTGTGACATTATGGAAGAAATTCCCACCCGACTTCATCGACTACCCCCTTACACGCCGAACCCATGCGTTCACACCACATCCACCTTGTGGTCATTATCGAAACCCAATGTTTGGGTAAGGGGGCACCCACATTTGAGAGACCAAGAGAAGCCATTCTCCACCACTCTCCTAGTGTACGGTCGTGTTGACTGTGGACCCCCGTATTCTTCCACATTTAGAAGAACCTCTGGGTCCCATATCACTTCGAATCCTGCGGGACGATACCCCTTATCGTTCCCTCATCTTACATCGACAACCCGGTCTTAGACATTGTTATTCGACCAACCTGGCTTTTCTGCGAGAGCATCGGGTTCATTGTCTCGGTCTCCTTTTGAGATGGTGACACAGTGTACCAATTCGGGCTTAAAGTCCATTTGATCCCTATATGCGGTGCAAAAGAGATTGGTAACCTCCCATTCCTTTCTCAAGCGCATAACCACAACGAGAACAAATAGCACTGCATCATTAAAATGTGGTTCGTTCCCCTTTTTATAAATACATTTTGGCATGCCCATGACACGTGCTAAAACTCAAAAAATGGGGGCACCACACCTTTACGCATACATCAACTGAGGGGCACCATGCGCCCCCCCAGCCTGTCTCTTACGACATGCCCATAGCATGTTCCAAAAAGCTGGGGGAACTTGTCGCCCCCCAGCAACACCTGCCACATCAGCGCGCCCGCCGCGCCTTCTGAGCAAAATCTGGCCCCGGGGCACAGCGCGCCCCCAAAAAGCACGACTACGGGGGGCACCACTTTTACACACATCCGAGGGCACGTATGCCCCTATATACGCTTATTACCACAGCAAGCATACACAGTCGCACGGATCTGCGTGAAAGTGTTCCCGGTCCCTCTCTCTCCGATTGACCCGCAACTGCACCGCGCTGCCACCGACCACATTCTTTTTGTCGGTGCGGATAAAACCACAACCACACACCACGGCCCAACTCCGAAGCGTCCGCCCCGGCACCAAGCCCTCCTCGTCTCCCCGGTCGCCGGGTTCCTGCCATTTTAAGACCGGGTCGCACTTTTGCCCCAAACTTGCGTCTGCAGGTGCGCCTTTTGCCCCAGTGCGGCCCGGCCATAGAGATGAAGGAGGAGGCACATTTGCGAGTTTAGGCCCTAAGCGCAAATGTCATCCCAACAACATGCAAGAGCAGGTTGAGCCTCGTACCTCAGCGACGGATCTCGCCACCAGCGGTCGGTTTGTCGCTACGTTCGCCGCAAGATTTAGGGCCCTTCTCCACATTCTGCAATGACGATAGCGAATGACCAGTTTTGGAGGGAAAACACTTGCCTCATTCAAGAAACCCATGTTTCTCCTTTGTTCTTTGTAACCACCACCGTGCTCACGGATTCGTGACCGTCGACCTGCATTTGGACAGATCTCTGAGAGCTCTCAAATAGGTTTTTAGTTAGTTTTTTGGTGATTTGATACTTCACGGACATTTTTTTCACGAAGGGTCACTTCTTGCGCTCCTTAAAATCGAATTTCCTCACTTACGACACTTGCTTGGGAGCATATAGCCCTTACTTGTCCACGTGTTCGTGTTGGTTTCGTCACCAGGTACCCACCTTGTACTCATGCTTCCCTTCGTCCCCCATTGGACGCAC
The DNA here is from genome assembly GCA_034641835.2 of Pinus albicaulis. NCBI lineage: Eukaryota > Viridiplantae > Streptophyta > Pinopsida > Pinales > Pinaceae > Pinus > Pinus albicaulis. The sequence continues at coordinate 716,614,048 of CM076570.1, read as the reverse complement.
AACGTGGCGACACTGTGTGTCGCCCTTGTTTAGGCATCGAGTTGGTCATCATTGCGTTACGCCAAGTCTGTCCACTTTGACCTTTTACACCTATAGCCCTCCATTCTTTTTGTGGTTCTGTCTCTTGTGTCGCATATCATGACCTTGTTGTGTCCCCTATCCTTTCGATGTTGTGCAGTGTTGTCATTTCATGCCCTTTATGTCTAACGAAAGTCGTCCGTTACTTGTCATCCTTTCCATTTCCACCATCATCATTAGTGTCGGTCATCGTCGCTCTGTTGTTCTTCTCTAGTGCCTTGGTTGGGGATCTCTCGTGCCTCACCTACGGCGGACCTCCTTCTGTCGTCGACTTTGTTTGTTACGAGAAGCAAGGTCTGGTGTGTGCCGCGTTCGACTTCCCGATTTCATTCGGTGCCTCGGATCGAGCGGGGGGATCTCTCACTTGTGACGGTGCTTCTCAGCTCCCCTTTCGACGCAATCGGAATTCGTATCTTGGACAATCCGGTGACCAGTGACTCTTGATGATTCCGGGCGTGTGTGAATGTCTAGAAGCCCTCATGAGGGTGGCCACTGAGTAGCCCCCACATGCCGAGATGCCTCTTCATTGCGGCCTTTGATGCGCTCGATTTTGATGATGTTGGCCTTAGCCACTTGCAGTACCTCTATGATTTGCATGTATACGTTGATTTTGTGGAACGCTTCCCCATTTCTGAGGGGCATTTGGGTTGTATTTATCTCATGTACTTTCTCGGACTCTTATTGTCTTAGTCTTTGGTGTTATACGAGCACAACATGTATGTGAGACTCTTCATTGTATTTTTATAGAAAGCACGCCAGTTATGCCGGTGTACTCCTATGTGGTTCGGTCCCTTGTTTACGGACACACTATTTCTTTGTACTTTGTCACAATGAACATAGGTATGCCTCCCCGTCGCCTTGACAGTACCCTCTCTGCATGAAGACTTGTTGCTACTGAGTCTGCGTCTCCTCGAGTCTAGTCCTTGACACACTATCTACCTCACATTTCTCTCTCATCCCTTTTCTTTGTCTAGTGATTGTTCTTACAATGCTTGGTGTACGATTTGCTCATGCTACTTGTTTTGAGAGACGATCGTACACCATTTTTTTGGTCATCTAACCTTTCATCATTAGATGGACCCAAGTACACCATGTAAGACCGATTTTAAGTAAAGCGTTGCTTTCACTATGTTAATTAGGAGACCCCAAAAAGGAATAATTAATTAAACAATAATTGAAGCCATGTTTTCCAGGTCATGTTTAACCGAAAACAAAGAAATTAATGAGATAAACCCATAGTTATCTTATTATTTTCAAGATAATTATTTAAATAATATTCCTTGTTAAATATGACAAATCAACCACCATTAATCAAATAAATCATTATTTGTTGATTGTATCCCAACCACTTCCTTAAAAAGATAAATAAATCATTTATTTATTTATTTTTTCACTAATCAAGTTTGACCCAAGTCAAACACCCTTTCCTCAAGCGAATAATAATAAAATATTCATAGAGGTGGATCTAGATGTGATTAACATTATTTTAATCATGCGAATCTGAAGAATTGTCATTTGTTATAAATAGAGGAGGTTTTTCATATTCTTCACCTTTTGTTGCATATTAGGTCACTGCGGATCTATACATTTGGTCTCATTTACGCCATTTTTGCTCCCCATTGGGCTCTACCTTCTACATTGGGTTTTCATCTACAAGAGAGAAAGCTTGAATTAAAGTGAAGACTACGAAACCATCCCATTGAGGAGATCTGGTACACCTTCTTGTTTGCCTCCGAATTGCTGCACAACAATATAAAATTCATTCAAAAATATTTCTTGTCTTGTCTTGTTGGATGCATGGAGCAAACTCTTTCTTTTCTGCTTAATGTCTTTCCATTTACTCAGGTCTATTTGTTGCGGCCTTTAACTACTAATTGCAGATCTGAAGATGTTTTAAGCCTATATTGTTGTTAGGAGCTGTAGTTATGCGTAGCTAAAGTGAGTTTCTTTTTCGTACGCTTCGACGAAGAATTCATACTAACAATATTAGAAAAACCGAGACACGGGTACGAGAGGGTGGAGGTGGAAACAATATGGTGGCGTCGATGATGGCTACATGGCAGGAACATGGGTGGCTTCGAGTTGGAATTACGGAAGGTTTTGGTAAACGGACGGATGTAAGTTTTCCCGTAAAAAATATAAATATTACAAATAAAAAATGATGAATATGGATGCGGCCACATGTATGTAGGTGGCGAGGTAAATACAATGAGCGCGCAGGGTGATGACACGTAGGCGTGTGAACAACCGGGGAACATGTGACATGGCAGAGGACTTTGTGATGGGAAAAATACGGTAGTTGTATGGGCCACAGTCTACGAATGAGATCGACGGTTAAAATAGGCAAGAGGGCAATCAAAGGTGGGCCGGACGCGGTTGACGTGGTTAAAATGCGTGCGACTGGGACGACCATAGTTGGATGGAGAACCGAGATACGTGGCAGGCGCTGGATAGAGCGCGACCTTTGACCGAAATTTAATGCACGAAATTCGGTGGTTTTGGGACGTACATGGGGACACGTCATGCGGCGTGTGGGTCAGCTGCCATTTGATTGAAAGCGCTAGCCAGTGGAGGTGGTGCGGAATGGGCCTGCTTAGGTTTTGCAACGGGTACGGGCGCGGGGACACGCGGTAGCGAACTCATCGTCGATCTGGGTGGATATTGGTGGTCACCCGCCTGTTCCCGCCAGGCTCCACATTTGTCTGTTTCGATTTTCGGTTAGCTGAAAATTTACTATTTTTAGCAGTTTTCGGGTCCTAAACTTCGCAGGAGCAGTTTTCGAGGCTTATAACGACGTTTTTGAGGAAAACTAAAAACATGGGTCTTATGCTACCAATGTTTCTCATTCAAATTTATTAATTATAGGATAGATCTTTCTAACGGTGTGGAAGTACGTCAACGGAGATCGTATGCCAAAAGTTAGCCCACACAGGAAGTTGAAACACCAATTGCAAGCAGGGCCCATAGTTTGTTTCTTCTTCTGGGGTTGGGGTTTGTAATTTCATTGGGATTTCCCATTGTTTGCGGCTGATAAGCAAACCTCGACCTCATTGTAACTGGTTCGAGCTTGTAGCCGCCACATCTCTTCCTCGGAATAGCTGCAGGCGCCTAGCTAGTTTTCATTACATGCTGCTTAATTTAGGTTCTTTGATATTATTGAAATGGTGTTATTTCATTGCATCTCTTTGTATTTGTGTTTATGTGTTTATTGTGTTAGTTTCACTGTAAATCCGGATCGGTGGTATCGAGCGGTGCAACACTGCAGTCCTTTAACACCGCCATACAACGAGGGTAGGAAATTGTAAGGGCAGGAGCTGGAAGTACGGTGGAACCTTTGCAAGATCGACCTCGCGAGCCTCGACGAGGAGCGCCGCAGAGACGAGGCAAAATATGAGGGAGCGGAAGATCCTATCAAAATATTGTAAGGAGGCCCTCGAAAGACAAAGGAATGTGATGATGGAGGATAACATGAATCCTTTAGCAGCTACCCACCGGCGGCGCATGCGCATCCCGGCGGCCACTGCGAAGGCGCGACTCGCACTGAGTACAAGTAAGTGCAGCATTCCCATATTTGAGGGTCAAATAGATGCGGATATATGAATAGATGGTTTGAATCTGTTCGAAGGATATTTCTCGGTTCATGACTTTTCGGTAGGGAAGAGATTATTTTTGCACTCCTCGAAAGCTACCCCCATGTTAAGGACGTGGGGAAACCTGCTATGAGCAAGGGACCGGACGAACCCTCTCTGTTCTGGGCCCTTTCAACAGATTCTTTCAGACACCATCAAGGAAACGATGCTATACGTGGGGAGCTATGAGGACAAGTACATACAATGGACCCTTGTTGCGACAACAAAGGGATCAAGATGTGCTGTGGTGACGAATCCTATTCCATGCCACTGGCACAAGGTTGGTGTGATTTAGAGAACGTACGGTGCTAAAGTATCGTGGCTGTACCCTTTAAATACATTCGAGGAGGAAATGGAGTTCCTTGACATCTCTCTTGGTACGACATGTGATGTCTTGCCAAGATTGACGGTCAAGCGAGAAGAAGCGAGACTTTGGATACGCGAATCAAAAGCAAGGAAAGGTGCTTCCAAACCGCGAGAACAAGAGGCAAGGAACCAAGGCAAGCACAAAGACAACTCATCGAAGCCACGAAAAAGAACATCACCGCAAGGCGAGGAACCCAGAAAGTGGTGTGAGTTCCCGCAAAACTCACTCACAACACAAGTGAGTGTCGGGCCAAGCGATCGCTAGTGGCGAGATGAGGGGCTTCGAGTCGGTCGTGCTCGACAAGATCGAGGAACGAAAAGGCGAATGAAAAGGAAGCAGGTTCGTGATCCCGGAGCCCAACGCCCGCGGCCCCGCCCTTTTCAAAGATCAAGGGAGGAACGGAAGATCCCGAGAGGAGGAGGAACGTCTCTTCCTCCAGGATGTGGGTAAAGGGCTCCCAGAAAGTACCCGGTTCATTGTCGACGATGGGGCAAAAAGAACCTCATTTTCGGCCCGGAACGGCGCGGCCGGTTGGGCAGGCATCGCTCACCCACATCCATGCACCATCGGGTGGCTTCACCAGACGAGATCTCCCGCGTCGGTAAACGTGTCGCCTTCCACCTGTCAAGCCCTTCACGGATGCGGTATTATGTGACATTGCTCCTATTGATGTTTACCGATGTGTTATTGGGACCGCTTCGCTTAACGCCCAGACGTCATGCGTATGTGAGTCTGCGGCCTCGTCTTGTTGTTGTGACTTTGGGAAATAAGTTGTACGGAATGGGTGCCATCTCCTGTAGCTATCTCTTTGATTACACCAAAACAATGCGGTAAGCTCATTCCAAACACGGTCGTTTTCATGATGATCCACCCAGGGCAAGAAGAAGGCGTGGCCGCGACCTCCGGATAGGGCTCCTGCGCACGGCTGCTGACAAATGGATAAGGTTGTGGAGGAGTACGAGGACATATTCACTGCCAGGGTTCCTGCACTTTGTCGGTCAAGCACCCGATTGATGCGACCCCCGGTCTTGTCGCTACCTAATGGACCGAACCATCGATGCAACTCGTATGGAGAATGATCGTCAAGGCGATTCGAGGCTGTTGCGAAAAAATCCGCATCGGACCAGTTCATATGCAACCAGGAAGCCGATCGTGTTGGTACGAAGAAGGATGGGACGTGGAACTCTTGTGTTGACTGTCGGGTCTTTAAAACAAAGATGTGTCAAGAATAGGTACCCAATCACCGGATTGATGACCTTACGGACCAACTCAAGGTGCAAAAATATTTCAGCAAGATGGGCTTTGGAAATCTGGTGTCACCGGAGTACCAATTGAACCCTCCAGGTGTGTGGAGAAGAGCACATGTTCAAAGCCAAGGAAAGGCCTTTTAGAATGTAATTGGTCATGCCTTTCGGGTTGACGAATGCTCCCGCCACCTTCATGAGGATGATGGATGACATCTTGCGGCCATTCTTAACTCATTTGTAGTGGTGTGTGGATGATATTCGATCTTGACTTGAGACTTGGGAAAACACCTTCACCACAATAAACCAAGTCACTCCAAACGCTGCTGACAACACAAGTTGTGTGCCAATTGGAAAGTGAATTTTCGCGCAGCCCGGGTTCAATATACGAGATACATTATTATTCAAAGGGGTGCATGGATCGACCAAGGTCTGAGAGTCATTCGGGATTAGCGACCCAACCACTATAACGAGCCGCAACTTTACGGGTCTTACACTTTTAATTTTCTGCTCGGAGGTTGCGTGTTGGGATTCTCATATCACTTGGCCCCTTGAGTCCAAGTTGCAAGGAGAGCGAGAAATTTTTGGTCGGAACACTCCAACGAGCGTTCACGGGCGAAAAACATACCATTACGCGGTCACTCTGCTTTACCCGGACTTTGTGACCATTTGAGATGAGACGGATATAAACTATGCTATTGGGGCAGTTCTTACTCGCGGGGACATCCGGTGGCATTTCCACGGTGAGACATTGTACGCTTAGGTTCGCAAGTACCCCATATAGCGAAGAAATGTGCCTGGTTATTCATGACTTGTCGACAATGGAAGCATTACATTTTGGGGAAGAAACGATCATCCACACGGACCAGGGCCCTGCCGGTTCATGGGACACAAAGTGCTGAGAATGATCGCCATGATGGTCTACATATACATGTGATTTCATTTGAACATCAAGTATAAGAAGGGGTAGCACCAATCATGTTGCAGACTGCCTCAGCCGACCACCGATCGTGGCGCTCACCACTGTGCTCAACTCTTGTGGGCACGAGACTTCTGATTGGCCGCTTCTCTATGAGAGTGACCCATAATTCGGCCAAACTTACAAGGCACTCTTGGGGGGTACGCAAGTTCCAAATTTTCACCTCCAAGATGCACTTTTATGTCACATGGGACACCTTTGTGTTCCTTCAAGCGAGCGTGCCAAGATGATATGGGAAGCACACTACAGTCGAGTCGCTGGGCATTTCGGGGTTGAGAAAACAGTAGCAATCTTGCAGAAGTATTTCTATTGGCCGAACCTTCGAAAGGATGTCGAGAAGCACATCAGATCCTGCACTGCTTGTGCCATTGCCAAACCGACCATCAAGAAGCAAGGTCTATATACTCCTCTACCTACCCCTAGTCGACCTTGGGAATCCATCTCCATGGATTACATTTCGGGCCTGCCTTCTACTAAGCATGGAAATGACTGTGTTTTTGTGGTCGTCGACAGATTCTCGAAGATGGCCATTATGGCGGCCTGCAAGAAGAATATCACAGCAGAAGCCACTGCCAAACTCTTCTTTGAACGAGTGTGGGTGCACTTTGGGATCCCACAGTCTATCATATCAGATCGGGATAGCAGGTTCCTCAGCACATTTTGGTCCAGCCTCTGGTCGATGTTGGATACCAAGCTCACCAAGTCCACAGCTTTCCATCCCCAAACAGATGGCCAGACAGAGGTCGTCAACATAATGATTGTACACATTCTGCGCATGTAAAATTCAAAGCATCCACGCACATGGGATGAGAGCCTCCCCTATGTACAACATAGTTATAATCGGGCTCTCCATAGTTCAATCGGCCATAGCCCCTTTCAGGTGGGCTTGGGATTCCAGCCACTATGTCCCATTGACGTAGCCATGCCATTTGCAACTGCTCAGGCCAATTCAGCTCATGTCCAGTCTGAAGTTGACAAAGCCAGTAGCTTCATCGAGCGCATTCAACACATCCGCCAACAAGTTCATGATATATTGGACAGAGCCAATGCCAAGTACAAGCAACGCCATGATCAACACCGGGTGCCACACAACTTCCAGGTGGGTGACAAAGTATGGCTACATTTGCAGAAGGAGCGCCTCACTGCACCCCACCGCAAGCTTCGCCCACTCCGATACGGGCCGTACACCATCACCAAGGCTGTAGGGAACAATGCATTCGAGCTCAGTATTCCACCATTCCTTGGTCTGCACCCAGTCTTCAATGTGGATCGCCTTCATCCTTACTTCCCACCTCTACTGGACACCTCGGACATTGCAGAACAACTCACACCAACCGAGTTAAATCCAGACTGCATGGAACAGGCCACCACAGATTGCATCATGGACATGCAAATCAAGAACACTCGCCAGCAGAAGATCCAACTATATCGGGTTGTCAAAGCTGGCCAACTCCTGCACCAAGGAAAGTGATTCACCAGGGACCAAGTTCAACAGAAATTTCCTCATCTCATGGAGGAACTTAACGCAATGGGGACCATTGCTTCCTAAGGGGGGAGGAATGATCCAGGTGGATATTGGTGGTCACTCACCTATTCCACTTGGGGCTCCACCATTGTCTATTTCAGTTTTTCACGCGCCTCCATTTTTAGCGGTCCGAACTCGTAGCCGTTGAGGCTCCCAAACGACGTTTTGGAACGGAGAGCAACATGGGTCCATGGACCGATGTTGCTCATTTGTGTTTTTGTAGTCCTCGACAGATTCTTCTAACGAGGTATGGGTACGCGTCAAACTAGATCGATGCCAAAGTTACGCCCGGGGGAAGTTGAAACACCCAATTTACCCCCAAACGGTCTAGTTTTGGCGCTTCATCTCCTAGGGTTAGGGTTTTGGCCGTTTAGGATTTCCCATTGTTTCTAAATGATAAATAGGCCCTCGAGCCTCACTGGAACTCCACGTGGTAGGCTCGTAGGCCGCCACGTCTCTTCGCAGATAGCTACCAGCGCCCTAGCTAGTTTTATTTCCATTCTGTCTGTAAGCAAATTTCAGTTCTTTGGTATTAATGAAATGAAGTGTTATTTCCGCTGCATCTCTGTATTTATGTTTATATGTTTATTCTGTTGCGTTCCTGCATAAATCCGGATCACTGTCGATTGGTTTTTAATCCGACGGCTCTAGACGCGCCCGAAACTTTGAACGTCAAGCCCCTTGCCCTCTGACACACGGTTTTGCGCTTGGGTCACATGGGAATCAAATCAAAGGGGGCTGAGACCTCAGGGGCTAGGCCCGATACAAATTTTAATGGTGGGTTTAGACCTTTATGCGCGGTGTTTTTAGGTGGAGAGGTCAATGATAGGCAACATATGGAAGTTTTCGGCCATGATAACAGGTTTGAAAGATCATGGGGGAGCATTAGGCCAAAAATTTAGGTCGAAGGGCTGATATGCACAACATCGGCTCCATCTGGAGACGGTGCGTTCATTTTTGGACGTGCCGAGAACCTGCAAACCACTGATCATTTTTGTGTATACCTTGATCTTCTACTTCCTTTAGCATTTTTCTTCATAATTTATCAGCACACTCATAAAACCAAAACTGAAGCAAAACATATATACAGTATGGTACATCAGGCTTGTTCTACCTGAATCAGAATTGAAAGTAGGGCTTAAGAAATTGGCCATTTACAGGGGCGTCCAGCAGATCACCCTGCAAATTTTCTAAAATAAATGTATTATTACCTTTTAGCTCCATAATCTTAAATGGGCCAAACCAAAGTGGATCAAATTTAGCATGTTTGCCCTTTTCAGCCCTCCGGATATCCCATCTGAGAACCAGATCACCAATTTGAAATTTCCTGTCTTTTGCATGTTGATCAAAGATGTTTTTCATTTTCTCCTGATACTCTGCTAATCTCTGATTCACTTGGCTCCGTGTTTCCTCCAATTCTACCAGTTGGTTAATTATTCTGACCATGTCAGCTGGTTCTTCCTGATTTTCCTGCATAAAGCGTGCCACTGGCAATGCCAGCTGCACCGAAAACACAGCTGCTCGTCCATATACTAGTTCATAAGGAGATTTCCCTGTTGCTCTCTTGCTAGTTATTCTGTTTGCCCACGGAGCAATTTTCAATGGGGAATCCCAATTCTTCTGATTCTCATTAATAGTCTTTTTCAAGGCCCTTACCAGTGTTTTGTTGGAAGATTCTACCAAGCCATTCCCCTGTGGATAGTAAGCTGTGGAGTGATTCAATATAATGTTATACTGCTGGCAGAAATTTACGAATTTTGCAGACTTGAAGGCCTGTGCATTATCAGTTACAATTCTAGCTGGACAGCCAAACCTGGATATTATGTTTTCTTCCATGAACTTGATTATTACAGCATCTGTAGCATTCCTTGCAGGTATGGCTTCCACCCATTTTGTAAAGTAATCTGTTGCAGTCAATATTCATTTATGCTGGCCACTTGATGGGGGATGTATTTCACCTATAAAGTCTAATTCCCATTGCTGAAATGGTTCATTTACATGGACTGGAATTAGGGGGAGAGCGGGCAGCTTTTGTCTCTCAGCAAATTTTTGACATTTATCACATGCTCTAACCCAACTAAAAACATCTCCAAATAATTTAGGCCAATAAAAACCAGCTCTCAGTATTTTATGTGCTGTGGCCCTCCAACTGTAATTACCTCCACAAATTCCCTCATGAAACTCCACCATTATATTTTCTACTTCATCCTCTGTGAGGCACAATAATAGTATGCATGAAGGATCTCTCCAATATAACTGACCATTGGCAACTATATACTTTTTTGATTTCAGCCTCAAAGCCCTGTATTTTGATTTATCACAGCTGGGTGGACAACTGAGTGTTAAAAGATATTCAACTATTTCTTTGTACCAAGGACTAGTGAGATACTTTAGATGTGCTTTTTGAGTGGATTTCTCCAGTCCTTGCTGGTCTTTTTCATTTTCTGACTCTTCACTTGCAATCACAGATAAATTAATGCCCAAGGCTTGATGATTTGATTCAGATAACATTTTAGCAAGTCCCTGTCCTTTAATCAGCCTAGTAGGTCTGATGTCCAAATCATATTCTTGTATTTTTGCAATCCATCTTCCCCTTTTTCCTTCACTATCTCCTTGAAAGAGGATATCTTTGACAACTGCTGTAGGAACATATGCGGTAATGTGAGATTGCAAAAAATATGTTCTAAATGCTTTGAGAGACTTCACCAGGGCGTATGCCTATTTTTCTAGTATGTTATACTTCAATTCTGCATCATGCAATACCTGACTGAAAAAGGCTATTGGCTGCTCATATCCATCTTCATTTTTCTGCAGCAAGACTCCAGCTCCTGTATGAGGTGAAGCAAATGAAAAGATCATAAATGGCTTGTTGTAATCTAGTCCAGCTAGTACAGGAGCTTCAACAAATGCCTGTTTTATTCTGGTGAATGCATCTCTAGATTTCTAGGACCATTTTACTTCATTATTCTTTTTCAACATATCAGTTATATGCCTAACTATCTCAGCATAGTTAGGAATAAACCTTCTCAGGAAATTGATTCGGCCTAGAAACACCTGCACTTCCTTCTTATTCCTGGGTAAAGGAATACTGTTTATAACTTCAACTCTCTTAGGGTCTATTTTCACGCCATCTTTAGTGACAATGTGCCCTAGGAGTTTTCCCTCATCTAATGCAAATAAAGATTTTTGAGGATTGAGGGAAAGACCATACCTTCTGCATTTTTCAAAGGTTCTCTGCAAGTGCTGAATGTGTTCAGTATCATCCTTTGAAAATACTGTGATATCATCCAGATATACCACCAGAAACTTGTCTTGCTCTCCAACAAAAGCTATGTCCATTGCCCTCTAAAAAGTAGCTCCTGCATTAATTAGCCCAAATGGCATCCTGGCATACATAAATGTACCCCATGGTGTTGTAAATGCAGTTTTCTTCTTATCCTCTGGGAAAACAGCCACCTGATTATAACCGGAAAAACCATCCATCATTGACATTCTAGATGCTCCCACCACTTTCTGCAGGATGTGGTCCATCTTAGGCAATGGATAATTATCTTTTAAAGATGCTCTATTTAAGTTTCTGAAATCCACACATAATCTTATTTCTCCATTATTTTTGCGGACAGGAACCAAATTAGCGACCCATTCAGAGTATCTTAGTGGAACAATTATTTTGGCCTGTAGCAGCTTCTTGATTTATTTTTCAATTGAAGGGAGCAGCAGAGGATTTATCTGTCTGAGCTTCTGCTTATATGGTTTTGCATCTTCCCTCAGAGGAATTCTATGCTGCATTATATTAATATCAAAAGTTTTTAGGTCCTGATAGGACCATGCAAATACATCCTTGTATGACTGAAATAATTTCAAATATTTTCTTTTGTATTCCTCTGAAACCTTCTTAGATAATCTTATGATTTTGGGCTCAGCATCAGTGCCCAAATTCAAGTCTTCTACTTGATTTTATTCTACTATTTTATTATGCTGCAATGGAATATCATCTTTGTTAAATAACCTTTCTAGAGGCACCAGACCTCTAGGTATAACATTTCCTTTCAACTGCAGCACTTTACTTCCTGCCATTTCATCTTCCCATTTGTTTTCTGCAATATTTTCAGCTTCCCCTTCTCTGTTGTCATCAATCTCCATATTTGATAATTCCCCCACTGTCTCCAAAAATCTCTTCATCTGTTCATCATCTTCAAATACCTGCCAGTGCTTAATATTAACTGGGATAGATGGACTATATCGTACCTCAAATTCATAACTGAAGAGTGGATTCTGAGGAGGATGAAATGTGCTAGCAGCCACAGCAAGAGAATCTGCCATTCGATTCTGCTCCCGGAGAATGAACTGTATGTTAAAGGCTGAGAATAAATTCTCCACCATGTCCCAAACTTCATTTCTATATGCCCTCAGCCGAGGATGCTTGGTTTGGCATTGATTTCGGACCTGTCTCACCACCATCTCAAAGTCTCCCATGACTTTTAAATTCTGGATGCCCATGTTTCTAGCTGTTTGCAATCCCAATAAAAGTGCTTCATATTCAGCTACGTTATTGGTAGCCTCATACTCCAATTTGAAGGATAGTGGGACCCATTTGCCTGTAGGAGAGATTAATAATACTCCAGCTCCATTGCCTTCTCTTGAATTTTCCCCATCAAAATGTAAAGTCCAGATTTCTGCCTCCTGATCTTCTAAAGGCTGCTCATCCTTAATTTGGAAGGAGGGTTCAGGCACATAATTTTGATCTTCTTCTAGCATAAAGCATGAAAAATCTCCTTCTTTACTATAGACTGGTGAATTTTCAGAGTTATCAGCCTTAGTAACCACCTTGACAAATTTAGTTTCTCTATACAATCTTCTCTCTTGGCCTCCGAATACTGGGATAGTGGCATATGTTAAATCTAACTTGATTGACCCACCAATTTTTGTACCCCAGGACCTTGACAGCAACATGCCAAAGCGGGCTGGGATATCAGCCACCACAATGTCCATGACCACACTTTTTGCTAGAATTTGGGCCAAATTGACCACTAAATCTTTAATCATCCCCAAGCATTTAACTCTCTTGGAATCAAATGAATATAGGTCTTTATATGGACGTGTGCTTTGCAGTCCTAGTTGTTCCATGACATATAGAGGCATAATATTATGGGAAGCCCCAGAATCTAGCATGCAATTATGTAGCAGCAAGTCATGAATAACTAAAGACACGTAGAAAGGAGGAGTAGAAGGGTCTATCTCCTCGACATGTGGGCCAAAGACTACCATGGGTCTTTCTTCTTGAAGGTTCAGACTATCTGGAGTTATTGGAGCTTCAGGAGGGAGTATGAAGGAAGTAACTTGAGATTGATATGCAAGCTGTTTTAACAACTCGGTCAGGGGGATTGGAATCTTAATTTTCTCAAGCTCTTTTTGTAGACTGAAAGCGGAGGAGGGCTTTTCTATCGCAACTTCTTTTGACTCTTTATTTTCAGCTAGAATTTTAAATTCTTTGGATACAGACTCAACATTAGGAGGACTAACTGTACAGGAAGAAGAAGGACCTTGATTATTAGACTGCAGAGGAGTATTTAGAGGACTCTTACCTTTTTCTGCAGCTTTCTGCGTTTTCATCTCTTTTTGAGCAGGTGCTTCTTTCTGAGGTGGCTCTTCTTCTTGATCTTGAGTTCGGGTCCTCTTTCTTGAAGATCTGAGATCATATTTTACATTGAATTGTGCTTGCATGAAATCATCAAATTGTTTACAATAATGATCAATCTCTGCTTCTTCTTCTTCTTGCAATGGGAATTCTATATCATCATTGTTTGAAAAAGCAAGATTTGAATCTTCTAATTGATAAGCAGCGTCTTCAGTGGAGTCATCAGCTGGACCTTCCAGGTACAATGGGTGTGGTACCTGATCTGGTTACTCTTTTGCTTCTCTAGGCAATATCTACAGTGGTGGTCTTTTATACTGAGGATTGTAACCTCTGTTTTGAGCATTATAAAAATTCTTGGGAGCTGGGTTCTTGGCCTCCAGTTTAAGCTTGACCATATTCTTTATCATTTTGCTTATTTCCTCCATTTTATCTGAATCCTTATCCTGGTTGGAAGTGGATAATTCTTCTTTTCCCCTCCTTCTAACTTCCTGTTCAGCCTTCCCTTTTAATTTTCCAAAGGAAGCAAAGTTAGCTTCCAATTCAAGAGCGTCTGACTGAGCATCATCTAGGGTGGCAGGCTTTCTCTCCCTGAGGGAGAAACCGAAATCTGAGTCAAAGGCTGCAATGAAAACAACTTTTGCAGCGTTCTGATGAGGTTTCATATCTGCAGGGAGATTTAGATATAACTTATTAAATCTCTTAATAAACTCCGACACCCCTTCATTATGTCTCTTCTTGAATGTATTGAACTCAGTGAGACACTGTCCATGATATTTCTTTTCTCCCCATTTCCTGAGAAAAGTATTCTCCATGTCATCCCAGGTGGTCACTGAACGGTTTCCCAAGGTCTTGAACCATTTTTTGGCTTCACCATCCAAAGATTGCACAAACAATCTCAAGACCACATCCAAATATTCTACATTTAAGTTCTCTGCAAAGGAGCAGAAAGTCTCAAGATGTTTCTGAGCATCAATTTCATTTTCTCCATTAAACCTAGGTAGAATCTTCAAATAATCCTGTGGCATATCATTTAGCACTTGGGGTAAGGCCAGTGGAGCGTATTTGTTCAATATGAAAGCAGGAACATTAGCCATTGGAGGAGGTGGGGGTTGCAACAAATTGATGTGCAAATGGAGGAAGAGGAAGAGGTGGAAGTGGGGTATGAATAACAATAGGAATATATTGTACAACTTCCTGAGGTGTAGATGGAAACAATTCACGGTTAACAGCAGCTACTTCTGTGATTTCTTTAACTTCTTCGGCCTCAGGGGTGAGATGAAGGTTTTCTTTGGTTCTAGCACTTCCCCTGGGTGGGCTATCTGAGTAATATTAAGGATTTTCTTCAGTAAAGTCAGGATTTTCTACTGGAATTTCTTGAGAAGAAGAGGATGGATAATCTTCTTGAGAAAACTCAGGGATTTCAACACGGGCTGATTGTCTTTCTCTCCAACTTCTTCTATGTATAATCTTTTCTGGGTCAGGCACAGAAGATGTCTTTAACTTAGCAACATCTGACCTCAGATGTGACTTTCAAGGAGCCAGGACTACCAATAGATTTATCAAATAAAGAACAGTGGAGTCACCAAGGTGAGAGATATGCAACTCTTCAACTCTCTGTGCTCACTTGATTAGAGAGTGAAAAAAATTTGTCGAGGCCCAGGGAAACTGATATTCTTGAATTCGTCCCCAGCAACGTCACCAGAAAGATGTTGTCGAAAATTCTTGTCACTCCTAGAGACAGTATAGAGTTGCCATAGACTAGTGCCTAGGACATCTTATCATAGCAAGAAGGCATATAATAAATCTGGAGTGTCAATCCAAATGCTCTCCTGCTATCTCTTGTAAAACAAGGAAAGTGATCTTGAATGGGACCAAAATCTCTCGGTGACCCCGAAATCGAAACAAAAAACAAGACGACGCAAAAACTCTAATAAAGCATCGAAGACGATTAAGAGACAACCCTTCACCGCAGAAACCGATTCAAATAATATTCACAATCAAATATCGAGAAAGTGGATGCGGTGAAGAAACATGAAGAAGATACTAGTTAGCATGAGGCTGATACCCAGATACACAACAAAACCACATATGGGCTTATCCAACTAAGAATCCATACATGACAATGGCGTTTTAAAAGCACCCTCCTCAAGTAACTAATATAGCAGAAAATATGGATGAAATGAACATGGAACAATATGTCATGACTAGGCCTATTTAAAGCGCTTGACTAATCCAAGTATGGGCACTAACTAGGATGAATCCTTACTTAAGGCCAGTGAGCCACTCGCATTCTAGAACATGATACAGGAAGACAAATAGCATGAAATGAGATATTATATTAACACATAAGAAAAGATTACATACTGTGGGATACCAAAGACCAGAATCCTCATTACAATTATAAATCCTCCTCACTGAAACCCTACGGGCTCTGAGCCTTCATACAGAAACTTTACAAGATGTAT
Organism: Pinus albicaulis; assembly: GCA_034641835.2. Classification (NCBI taxonomy): domain Eukaryota; kingdom Viridiplantae; phylum Streptophyta; class Pinopsida; order Pinales; family Pinaceae; genus Pinus; species Pinus albicaulis. The sequence continues at coordinate 716,598,123 of CM076570.1, read as the reverse complement.
ACAAAAGCCTTTCACTGCACAGTTTTCTGATAGAAATCTGGAACCCTTACAATGTCTTTCTTCTTGGCTTTTATAGGAAAGACCGAAAACTCTAGAGAATGAGGTAGGTAATGTACATTGAATTGACTCATCAAAACAAATTGACGAGAAAAACCCGCCTATACTGTTTGACGGGGCTGAACTGGTGCAAGTACTCTGCTGCTGCTTCATGGAATAAATGTTGAGGATGAAAATATACTCTTAACAAGACAAAAATAATAAAATATACAAATGTTCTGTACTTGACTGGAAGAGAAAAATCTACTGCAATAAAACCTTGAGGTTGCTCCCGGTCTTCCAATCTTTGAATTAAAATTCAAAATCATAAGGCTGGGCACTGGCTTTCTCGATCTTCACTGATATTTGTATGCCGCCCAATTAATATTTCTTGCTGTGTAATCTTTCCCTCTGCAGGCGTCTTTAGGGTTCAATGGATTTTATTTATGCTTCCATTAATGAGGTCATATCATAGCAACCATCGCCAGCCTTGTTCTTAAATTTCTGCTTTTAAAGACTGTCCTTAGAGAAGATCTTGGCCTCTGCAACGAAGGCGATATATTGCGGCAGCTCCTTCTCCATATAAACCTGCAAAACTCGCAAATATATTAGAAAAACCAGACACAGGTGCAAGGGGAGTGGAGGTGGAAACAATGGTGGCGTCAATGATATGGCTACATGGCAGGAACATGCGGGGTGATGGTGGAATTACAGAGAGGTTTTGGTAAACAGACAGGATGTAAGTTTTCCACGTAAAACATAATGTACAAATAAAAAACGATGAATATGGATGCAGCGCATGTATATAGGTGGCGAGAATGGAAATACAATGGGCACGCGGGGTGATGACACGTAGGCGTATGAACAACCAAGGGGAACAGATGACATGGCAGAGGACTTTGTCGAGCGGAAAAAATGCGAGTGATTATGGGCCACACGATCTTTGAATGAGATCGACGGTTAAAATGAGCCGAAGGGAAATCAAAGGTGGGCCAGGGACGCGGTCGACGTAGGTTAAAACGCGTGCAGCTCCGGAGGATGACCACCGTTGGATGGAGACTTCGAGATCTGACAGCTGCTATGGATTCCGCTGCCCGACCTTTGACCGAATTTTAATGCGCGAAATTGGAGTGGTATTGGGACGTACATGGGGACACGTGTCATGCGGCGTGTGGAATCACTGCCATTTGATTGAAAAACGCCAGCCCGGTGGAGGTGGTGCGGAATGAAACAACCGGTTTTGCAACGGGTACGGGCACGGGGACCATCGCGGTAAGCAAGGCTCCGCTCCGTCGATTGGTTTTTAATCCGACGGCTCCAGACGCGCCCGAAAATTTGAACGTCAAGCCCCTTGCCCTCTGACACACGGTTTTGCGCCTGGGTCACATGGGAATCAAATCAAAGGGGGCTGAGACCTCAGGGGCTAGGCCTGATACAAATTTTAATGGCGGGTTTAGACCTTTATGCGCGGTGTTTTTAGGCGGAGAGGTCAATGATAGGTAGCATATGGAAGTTTTCGGCCATGATAACAGGTTTGAAAGATCATGGGGGAGCATTAGGCCAAAAATTTAGGTCGAAGAGCTGATATGCACAACAGGTCCATTATAAGTCATTTGTTTAAAAAGCGTCAGGTATTTATATAAGGTTCGAAGGATTAAACCCTTGGTTATAAGGTTTAGTGGTGGAATATAAGCCCGAGAGATATATTTTGATTTTCAAAGGTTGTTGATAATGTTTATTTATCAAATTCCTCAAATTTGATAAATAAAACCAAAGAAGTTGGGGTAGACCATGTGGAGGAGGAGAATGGGGTTTTAGCAGAGAAATGATGATAGAGCTACGAAATGAGACCAGCTCTCCTTAGGGGCTGACTTTCAGTTTTGTCGTTGTCACTTTGTCTTCCACATGTGAGATCCTGGGGAATTTCTTGCAATGATACAAGCATTCCTCCTGTTCGAGCATGTGCTCCTCCTTCATCTGCATGAGGGACTATATTTTCTCTAGATGTGATAGAACTATTTCCCCCATCCTTCTCTTCCTCTTCAATATGAATGGGAGTCACCTGCTCAATAAGAGGATCCTCTTTTGAAAAAGGAACCTACATGCCCTCTTGTCCAAAGATATGAGATATAGATCTTGCTTCTAGCAAGGTGTTATGCAAGATGTGAGCTTTTCCAACAGTTTTCTGAAGTAAATTTGAGTTTTTAGGTTCTTCCAACCGATGCACAAGTTTTGGTTTGTTTGGCTCTACCAAGAGTGTTTTAGAATGTATTCCATCAAACCTCTCCACTAATCTCTTTGTGAACTTTGCATAAGAAGAAATATTGGCATTTTTTAATGAAAATGACTCAAATATCCACCAAGCATAGGCCTTACCTTCAAAGTGTAGTGCTACAAATCTGATGGCTTCATCTTCAGAAACTTGGTGCTGCTGCAAATAAGTGTGTAGCTCCTCCACCCAAGCTTTGGCTGAACATGTTGGTGATCCATCAAAGGTAGATAGAGAAAATATATCCATGTCATGCTGCCTGCTCCTCTCCACCTTGATCTTGCAAAACTCCTGGAAAGTGATATGATCTCTAAACTTCTTAGTTTGAGATTCATACTACTGCAGAAAATCACTAAGGGTTTCCCTCTTAGGCATTCCTCCTTCTTTCATCTCTCTCATGATAGATTTGGAAATTTTACTGTGCTATGCATAATAGGGTGTAGATGCATGCTAACACCTATCATGTGCAAATCTAGAGTTGACTCTAGATCCAAACTCTTCTGGAGATTCCATCTCCCTTCTCATTTTCTCGAAATCTTCTTAATGCTCTGCATAGATTTAGGAAGAATATTTGAGAGCCTCTCCTCCTTCCTTCCTCCACATAATGGAGTCTTCTCTTTTCTGTACATTTTCTCTTCTCCTTCTTCTCTTGATAGCATAATGGCTGAGATCCACAGGCTGAGCCAATATTATGCTTTGATACCACTGTAATATCCCAAAATGGGAATCCAGCAATTCATAAGCACAATACTGGAGTAGAAGTGAGAAATTAGCTCATGAAATGTGTTGAGAAACACATATCCATCAAATGAATGTAATAGCAGCAAAATTGAGCTCCTCTACATCATCCCAAGTGGGGAAAATGCAGCAATCAGACCCTAAAAACGTTATTCCCAGGAAATTACATTGTAACAAGGGGAAATAACACTTAGGTTCCTTAGAATATATATATTGGCCCTCATATATGAAAGGGAATCAGAAAAAAATCCATTTTACTAAGTTAAACAAATCTCCCGACCTCAAATCCATTTCTAAATGTCCAAAACCCATGACTTAAGCTATGCAGAATTATTGAAGAATATGATAGCATTATTTTATGAGGGTTTATACAACATTAGGATAGAAAATAATAGATCTGGAACTTTATTGAACAATATGCTAAGAAAATAGAGATCTGGCCTCCTTAATACATTATAAAGATAACCCGGCAAGGGTTTCTTGAAAGCTTGAGTACGAAAGAGAAGATCTGAATATTCAGCTCTAAAATAATGTAGTATTACTGCAAAATTACACAAATGTGGCTGAATAATAAAATATAGGGATGATAATCCCTTCATCTAGCTTTTCAGGAGAAGGGTTGGCCCTTTCCCTAGGAAACTAGCTCAAAAACAAGGGCTTAAACCCTACTGCTGCAACTCTATGAAAAATGACGCAGTTCCTGCAAGGGACTATGCTGTAGGAGATGAGGAATACTTTGGCCAAGTTCCAAGATGTGAAATGAGCCCAGGAATTCTCCTAGTTGATCTCTCAAGAGAAGGAAGGCTCTCTCTACTAAGAAACATACTCGAAAGTGGTGTTATCAATCCTCCATTGCAACACCCTGCAACACAGCATTATTCTCTGCTCGGGAACACCCAGTGCTAAACAACATAGCAACCCTGCTAAACAGCAAGAGGAAGCAATAGTCTAAGCAGACCAATATCAAATGATAATCTCAAACATGATCTCAAATGGCTTCCATCTGCTTCCTTAAATAGAATGTGAGCTTGCATGTCCTTGGCCCCACTCAATTAGGTCACTTCCTTCATGAGGTTCACCTCCCTCCAAAAATGTGTTATTCTCTAATTAATCTCCACTCCTCCTTAACATCGTTGTTGACTTGGTCAAAGTTGACTACATCAACATGATCCAAACCCTGTTCACACATGGAGGAGATTTATTTAGCTGCTACAAAGGCCTCTTTTTACACTTAAAGTGTTTTTATTGCTGCTTAAGAGACATATGGGCCTCCTCACCCACTTATTCACCTACCTAGTGATAAAACAACTATAATATTCCATTTATCTTGAAGGCTAAATTTTTGGAATATTACAATTTGACTCCTGTTGAGTTAAATTGCATTGTAACTAAAAAATAATTCCTAGTTGTTGTCCATGCTATCAACAAATTTAGACACTACATCACCGGCTATGAAATATTTATTCACACAAAACATTCTTTAATTAGGTACTTAATGAATAAATCTATCACTAATAGCAAAATCACAAGATGGTTATTACTCTTGCAAGAATTTAACATCACCATTCTAGACCATCCTGGAAAACAAAAGACAGTTGCTGATTTCTTGTTTAGAATTCAAAACAACAATAATGGTCTTCTAGTAGAGGATATTTTTCCTGATGAATATCTCTTTACAATAACTACTAAATCCCCATGTTTTGTAGATATTGCTAACTATTTAGCTACAGGAAAATTACCAGCATACTTGTTTCCTAGAGATAAAAGAAGAATTATTCAAACAAGTACATTGTACTCATGGATTAATGATGAATTGTATAAAACAGGTCCAGATCTCATCATCAGAAGGCGTGCTTGAGAAGATGAAATGCCTGAAATTTTGAAGGCATGCCACAATGAACCCTGTGGAGGGCACTTTGATGATAAGATGACTGGCTATAAAATCCTTCATTTAAAATATTATTGGCCATCCATCTTTAAATATGCTAAGGACTATGTCAAAAGGTGTGACAGCTGTCAAAGAAAAGGGAAACCTGTTCCTATAGATGAAATGACCTTACATCCTCAAGTACTCATTGAACCATTTAAAAAATGGGGCTTGGATTTTGTTGGACCAATCAATCCACCATCAAGACAAAACAGGTACATTCTGGTTTGCACTGATTACGTCACTAAATGGGTGGAGGCTAAAGCACTTTCTAATGCTACTGAAGATGTTGTAGTTTCATTTCTCTTTAAGGATATTTTCACTTGTTTTGGTGTCCCAAGGGAAATTGTGTTAGATCAAGGATCTCAGTTTACATCAAAGATGGTGCAAAAGATTGTGGATGAATACAATGTTAAACATAGAAAATCCACTCCTTATCATCCACAACCAAATGGTCAAGTGGAGTCCACCAATAAAGTGATCAAAGCAATCCTCACAAATAATGTATGTCTACATAGGATGGATTGGGAATATAGGCTTCTTGAAGCCTTATGGGCCTACCAGACTACATGGAGAAATACAACAGGACATACTCCCTATGAACTTGTTTATGGGAGGAAAGTCCTATTTCCTATAAAATTTCAGATAAAAACCTTCAAGATTGCAGTCATATTGGGACTTACTTTATCAAAAGCCCAGAAGCACAGAATGGATCAAATTAATGAGCTTGATGAGATCAGGCAAGATGCAGTTCAACAAACCAGTCTAATCCAGCAACAAAGGTCTAGATGGCATGATAAGTACATAAAAGAAAGAAATTTCCAAGCATAATAATGGGCACTTTTGTTTGATTCAAAGTTCAAAGACTTTCAAGGAATTTTTTAGAGTCATTGGCTTGGGCCTTATGAGATCGAAAAATTCTTTGACAATGGAGCAGTTAGGATAAGGTACCTCTTCTTCTAAATGTACATCGATTAAAACTCTGTCATAAGCCAATTACAAAAGAGGAATTTATCAAATTTTTTCAAGAAAATACTGATATGAATTTGGTGTTGGACATTCAGTTCAACACTCCCCGTGTGTTTTGCGACCTGGACTAACCGCCTCTCATGGATCCTAACTCTGGCGATTGTAGCAGAGACTAAAGCTTGCGGGTTTTGGTCTAACGGAAATCTTGATTCCAACAGTTGGTGAAGAAGAATCTCTCTTCTTCCCCAACTTAGTCTTATTTTTTTGTTTTTCATATATATATATATATATATATTATTCAAAAAAATAATTAATAATAATTGTATAGGTATGAAAATAAATCTATGATTGACATCTTTATACATAAAATATAAGATGAAAATCAGATTTCTGACATCTTATACTTTCCCCCATTCTAAAACCCCAAATTCTGTGTTCCCTTTCTTTCTCTGAAGAAATAAAAGAAGTAGCTACAAAATTGCTACCGTTTTGCAGCTCTTAGGAGATTCTATATCTGACATCACATTCTGCAGCTCTGTTACATTTTCTCACAACCTACTGAAGAAAACATACTGAACAAGAAAGGACTCTATTGAAGATCATGCTGAAAGGATACCTGAAGAATCAACACAAAGAAAAGAGCAAGAAAGGTCAGTTCCAAAGGTATGTTACAAAAATTTGTTTAAATAATAAGACCAAAAACATTAGCATATATAACGTAGGTGATCATATGTTGCCTCAATATGTCATGATTAGATTTGATTCGAAATCACATCAAAAATTCACAATCTAACCATAGCATACATATCATATCTCGTAATAATTCATAGCCATTTTTTCTATTAATGATTAACGGTCATGTCCTACTTCCGTAACCCACTCATCCATGTTCCTTTAAAACCTCATTGAATATCTATTGTGCATGTACTTCTCTACAAATCCTCAATATCCTTAACCCTGGTCCGCAACCTCAATTCATTCGATTAAAGAAGAACATTTCTGTAGGGAAAAATCCTCACGACATAGAAATGGGTCTGATTGTGAGAACTGAACCTGTGGGAGAAAATTTCATGGAGGGTTATTCTAAAGTAAAGGAAATGTTGCAGAAAGTACAATGTCTCCAGTTTATAGAGAAATTTGATGGATTCCATAAGGAGGTTAACAAGTATTTTTCAAGATCTTTTGACGGGATAGAGGTCCATATTGGAGATACAAAATTCTCAGTAACATAATCCTTTGTGGCCGAAGCTAAAGAACTCCCCAGAATTGGTGAGAGATGGTTGAAAAATAAGGAAATGCACAGTGAAGAATGGAATTTTTTTCTAAAGAATCTAGGTATGGATACTTTTGTTTACAAGAAAGGAATTCCCAGTTCAACACTCAAAAATAAATGGAGAAATATGCTCTTAATTTTGCAAATTTTTATTACTTGTGAGGGAAGATTTGGTTGAATGTTTATTTATCATGCTCGATTATTGATGAACTTTCTTGAGGATGGAGAAGTAAACCTCCCTTACTTCTTGTTGAATAGTCTAAAGAGAATGTCAACAAATGTTCAGAAAAGAGTCCAATTCATAGATAATACCATGCACCATCACGGACTTATAAAAATAATTCTTGAACTCCACCTAAAAAGTATAGGAGACTCCTCAGAAAGTTTCCTAATCAGAAATCACTTCCAAGATGAACTAGAGCAACCTAAGGATGAAAAAACTAGAAAAAGTCGAAGGAAGATTGATGTATGCATTGAGAAGGAATCCCACCTCAACCTCAACAAGAAAAGGAAGAGATCACCATTGCAGAGCTAATGAAAAATAAGAGAAAGAATAAAATAAAAAAGAGAGGCAATGTAGAGAAAAAGAGAAAAGTTACAGAAGACCTAAATCATACATAGCCAAGGAGAAGCTCTAGACTTCATAAACCCTTGAAGAAATCACCATTACAGGAGGTAGAACTTGCAATTTAGATGGGGAACTGCAAGTACCTTCACTCGTCACTACCTCTCCTACACATAGTCCAAGCAAGAAATCTCCGGAAATTGACCCAACACAACAGGAGATATATGAATATATTGAATCATTCGAGAAAAAACATGCAGAAGCAAATCCAATTGTAGAGGAGCATCTTGTTAGTCCACAAGAACCTCTGGTAAACACCCTCAAGTAAGAAATTTATGAATTGGAGATACTAAACATGCACCTTAAATAGGAGAATGAAACTTTGAAAGAATATAATCACTTGGAGAAGGTCATCGGTGATAACACCATCCTACATTTGGGGTTGTGGTATAAGAAGAATAAGAAGTTGAAGGAAAATAACAAATCTCTAAACAAGAGAGTCATCAGCCTCAAGTATAATTTCCTTATGGGAAGAAGAGAGAGCTAGATGTATTAGCAGAGGTATCATAACAAATTCAATAGGAGAGGGAAGCTCACATTTTTTTAAATTGCATGAGGAAATGCAATAGTTTCTTAGTGAGGGTATGTTGAACTTCAAAACTGTTCTTACTTTGACACCCCTTTTCATCATATATTCCTTCCTTTTTCACAAATTCATGACTCCAATCAATGATATTTGACATATTCCATACCAGAGAAAGCATTTAATGATCTATAATTTATATTCTGATGTTTCTTGTTATTTGAATGCTTTTATGTAACTAGCTACATAATGTGTGTAGTTTTGCAGCTGATCGTTGTTTCTGTAGCTACTGTTATGGTTTGATAGGTTTCAAGAAGAAAATAAGGGAATTGGTCACATGGTTATCTCAGGAATGATCCACACATGGATCGTATCCCATCCACCTGTTCGAATTCAAAAATAAAACGTGCCTATGTTCGCGGTCAAAGGTCGGTCAAGGAGCAAGATTCATGAGCGAGATACTCTCATTTTGCTCTGACGTAGAAAATTGAGAGACAACCACTAAGAATTTGTTTTTGTTTATGCTTCTAAAATATAGTTCTAATTGTTAATACCGGTCGTTTTGAAACTGGAGTCAATCCTAATTTTTTATAATATAGTGTATGCCTTTGAAACTCTATTTTGATAATAAGAAAACCAATTCGAGCCTTTGATGCGCATATAGTCCATTAGATTTTTGACTCAGTCTGTTGCAGAGGGCCCTTGCACGAAAAGGAGGCTTTGTTAGTTGTTTTTGTAGTTTGAATTTCATTATTTCATTCATTGTTAATTATCATTTCTGTTTTTGTCAATTTCATAGTTAAGTTCGCATTGCTTTCACAAATTAATTTCTTGTCAATTCATAGTTTAAATTGTTTACTGCTTTGTAGATTAATTTTATGAATGATTTCTTAGATTAAATTTCCAATTAGCTATGTAATCTTGTGCTCGCTAAGACATCACAAAAAAGTGGTTTTGCCATTTTCCAATTGGACCAAATCTGTGTATTTGGTCACACAACAATCATAGTTGCATGCTTTGTATTTGCTTTGAATTTCAATTCAGCACTGTCATAGGACTTATGCTTTCAATCCATGGAATAGAATTAGATTAAGTTATGCTCTGTTTTTTTTTTTAATAAGACTAGAAGCCTTCAATAGATAAGATAGGAATTGATTTCATCTAGTCATTTGAATGCAATTAGATCTAGAATGATGCTTTGTTTTTAACTAGTTAGGTGTTTTTCATAGACGTTTTTCCGGCCCACTAACATCATTCAAATTTTGATTTATTTTTACGCAATTTATATTAGTTAATGAACATTTCCTTTTCTTCCTTCTTTTAGATTTCATATTACATTAATTTAATTTCATTCTTTAGAATAAAAACAACATTTCCTTTTCTTCATTCTTTAACTAGTTTTCATAATTAAAATTCATTTAGATTTAACTACTCATTAGCATTAAGAGATTTCATTCCTTAGATATAAGATATCAAAATCCCCCCAAAAGAACATAAATTTACACAATGAAGTAAGAGAACAAGGTTACCTAAGCACATATAGTGCACCTCACTTCATCAAATTACTAACCTCAGTCGATAATTCATGATAGCAATTTGAGACATCAAATTGACTAAACATCTGCCAGAGGGATTAATCCAGGTAAAAAATTGGCGACCATACTGGGGAACGAGTTCTCCTTTGTATCCTTTTGTAACCTTTGATGCCTTTAGACCCTTTTAAGAATTGAAATTTCTGGTTTGAAACCTTTGTTTTTTTATTTTTTCTTAATTTTCTCGACCTGTGCGGTTTTTGTTCAGAAACAGAGCATAGATGTGCATAGTTTTTCTTTAGAAATAGTGTGCATGCACATTGAAATCTGTTTTATACCTGCGCAACCCTGTAAATTTTTTGAAAAAGTTAAGGTTTCTATGATTTAATTCTATATTTTTTATTTTTATGATCTTGTTAGCTTGTTTACAGTCTCATTAAGTCTCTGTTAAGTTAATTGAGTGTTTTGAATTTTCATTTTGAAGAAATTCTCAATTTGATTTCCTTGGTCATTACTTTCAGGTTTGTCTCAATTTATTAACAATTTCGCATCTATTTTCTTTTGTTTTTGTCTAAGTGTTAATCACCTTTGGGTGTTTTTACTTTTGCCCTTTGGAATTCTCACCCAATTTTCTTTACTTACACTTGATTGGTTCTTTAGATTACATTGGTGAAGGAAAATAGTATTGTTGTTCTTTCGCTAATTTGGAATCATCTTGTGTTTAAGAATTCTCTTGCATAGATTATATTTTCATAGTTAGAATTCTCATTTTCAGAACATGAACAGAAAATGTGCATAGATTACATTTGCATAGTTTTCAAGTGAATTGTGCATATATTACAGTTACATAGTTTACATTCTGGAAAAGTCAACCATAGATTTAGATCAGTTTCTTTGATTGTTTTAATGACCATAATCATTTATTTTTACAATTTTGCGTTTTGAATTTTGTTGGTTTGTTGATCTACCAAAAAGAGTCTTTACTTCTGGAATTGGTTGTGTAAATCTCTTTTCTTTCAGTGAATCTCATCATATATTCATTTATTCCTTTTGTAAAGATTTATGTCATCGATTGAAAGATAGCCCCGATTTGAATTTACATGTTTTTATGCTTGTTTTAAAACATAAAAGAAAAAATGTTTTGAATTGGTTAGCATTAGTTTTTCTTGCTGAAATTAGTGCATTGGAGAATTTGTTATATTTTCTCTTATTTATCAACTTTTGTATTGTTGGAAGTGAATGGAACCTCTCTCCTTAATTTATTTAGGATTCATCAAAGTGCAAAAATTACATTATCATATTCGATTATATTTAGTTTTGGGTTAGGTCATATCACCACTAGTTTCATATCCATTTACCCTTTGAGTAAAAAACAACAAAAATAACATAGTGCCAAATAAATTTCATCTAGAAAATTTTACATTTTCTGGTCTCATTCCACCAATCTAGTTTAGGATTAGTGCTTTGGAATAGGGAGTAGTTAACTTTCCAAAGAAGCTAAACAAAAAATAGTATCTTGCGGTAAGGAAAAATTCAAATTGTTACATTTGTGCTATGGGAAGCTCTTCTTAAAAGAGTCAAGCACGAGGTCATGTTGGACCCAGTGAGGTAATTATATCTACTTCATTGGTGAAGATAGAAGATGTGCACAAATGGTAAACCTCAGATTAACCATTGTCGAGGAGCTTTGGGTCACTTGTTAGAAAACCTTGGATTTACCATGTCGAGGATCGTTCAAGGGGATTGAGCTTTAATACTCTGCCCTTGCATGTATATCAGACCACAGACTATTCCTCCAGGCGCAATTGTCTCAGTTGGTGACCTTAGTGGCAGTAATCTTTAGGTTTTTTCCCAAGGTGACGGTGGAGGGAAGGTCCCAATGTTCCTGGAGTAGACATTGGCTAGAGTCACTTGGACTTTCCAAAGGGTACTCTTCACTTCGAGATGGCATAGTGAAGTTACTTGCACTAGATTGTTTCATTAAGCAGGTTGTCAGGGTAACTTTTCCAACCGCTAGTTTTTCACATTGATCTATGCAACATTGGATTTCATCACCAACTAGTGATTTCGATGTGAAAACAAACTGTTTGTGTGTGGTTTTACTCTCATATTTTGTAGCGTGTGTTCATTTGTTTGACTTTTTTAGAAACCCTAGGTGTGGATTGTGAATTTGAATTGTTAATATTCTTAAATTGTTAATAAAATTCACTGAAGTTGAATCTTATGGCAACAGCTCCAGAATTTACCAACCATGTGTTGAGGTATAAAAGTTGTCTTTTTAACGCCTATTTATCTCACATTAATAATCTATCTGGGAGCGAATTTTTATTTCAAGAGTGTACTCAGTCTGAGGCAGCAATTTATCCAAGAGTAATGCCTTGTAATATGTAGTACAATGTTTCAAATGCAAAAGTAAATGAATGCTTGAAAAAGAAATCTAACTACAACAACATAAACTCAAATGCTCTAAAATCTTAATTAAACCAATCTGCAAAACATCGATCAGAGATATAGTAGCAATAACTCCTTCCCTTAGAAATCGATGCAAGATAACCAATCTGGGAACTTGGAAGCAATAACCAGTGTCCTCTACAGTTGGTGATCTTAAAGAAATCGAAATGAAAGCAAACTCAATCTTCATGCTGATGAAAATAACTGAAAGGAACAAAATCTGGAAAGGAACAAAAATATGAACAACAATTCTAATTCTAACGCAATTAGGCAACTAATCTCAATACTCCAATCCTGTTGACAGCCAAGCCTATGAAACAATTCATTGGAATGAATCATAAATCAATGGAACAACAACGCTTTGTAAAAGATAGCAAGATGAATGAGATAGTAAATACGATCCTTGCTAATATAGAATAGCAGTGCAATTCATTAACGTATACATCAAATCTGAATTCAATCCAATGGCAATCAAATAACTCTGTAATCGTAATAAATCTAAATGAAATTATCACACAACAAAAATAAAAGTATAGAAATACAGACAGTGGATCGCTCCACCAGGGCCGGGCCCTCAACCGCCGGTGAAAGCGCCGCTGGGGTACTGCAGAGCTTGAGAAATGGAATGAGAATGCCTCTTTGTATTAATCAAACATGAATAGCTTTTACATCAGTTGCTCTTTGATCACAAGAGTCAAGGAATTATAGTGTTACAAAGGGAATTCAATAATCGTCCATTGTTTTCCAATACACAATACATGCTTTCCTTTTATAATCAGAAGGAAGAGAAATTAAATAGCAAATATGATCTCCCATAACAATATTGGATTGTTCCCAACAACTTGATCATCCAGAAAATACATTTTCAACAATCTTTCAACAAGAGCAAGGTGAATTTGGCTTTGCAGCTAAGATTTGGAGGACGGCTGCAACAACAAATTTGAGAAAATCGTGCTCAAAGAACCCTACGTTTCTCTCAATACAGGCTGAATTTGGGCAAAATTTGTTTTGAAAAAGTTAATTGGGCCCGTTCTGGACAAAACCCATGTTCCAGATTTTCCATATTCTTCTTCATTTGCCCAGAATCTCAACCGCAAAATTATCACTTCTTATTCCAGTGAATTTCTGAGTTGGAATATTTGATGATGATTTGGAGATCAAATATTCACTCTAGCAAATATCTTGGAGGCTAAAATGGTGAGTGATATTACAAAATATATTAATAAACCATCATTGATAAAATCATGCATAATAATCATCAATTTATTAAAAATAAAGGAGAATAAATAATATTCATCCATAAGAGCATAAATCTTATAAAATGGATTTATATGATAGATTATAATAAATGACATGATAAAGAAGAGTAAAAATGGATGAAATAAGTGTTAAAAGTGGTCGTATTCACGGCCCAACATACCCCCAAACTGAATATATTGCATGTCTTCATGCAACTCAAAGACAAAACCCATGCGTTAACCAAGCAAAGAAAATTTTTCATCCCAACTCATGAAATGGATGGAACAAATGAATTTTTCCTCAAATAATGAAAATTCAATTTTAGCAATCTTGATAAAGGCATAACAATTTTACAGCTGACATTCAACTATATGTATATGAAGTTGCAGAAAAATGTGACATAAGTAACAACAAACTTCATTAACCATTTTCTTGAAAATCAGATCGTTTTGATGCATGGATCATGAGATATAAAAAAATGGTTGTAGGTGATAGTGCATAATTTTTGAAGTTTTATGAACTAATTTAGCGTGAAATTATCTGGATTTGTGTATTTTAATGATACCTCTTTGTTATCCAGAAAGCACAAGAATTCAGGTCATAGTTTTAAAGATATATGCAAAACAATTTCTGCACTATATACAAATGAAATTGTATGCCTTAAATGAGAAAGAAAGTGGAAAACATCCATCATGTGTAGCAATTCCACCCCCCCCCCCCCCACCAAACTGAAGAATTAACATGTCCTCATGCGATGCTAGAAAACAAAGAGAGGTGGTTGCTACAATTTGTTGAAATCTATGCTTGATGTAAAACAACATGGAATAAGGGAGGTGTTGAGAATGAATAATAATATCAAAGAAGATCATGGTCATAAGAAAGAAATGAAGGAAATCAACACTCCCCCAAACTGAAAGATGAGACATGTCTAAAAAAATGGGAAGTGGTAAAGATGTGGAATGAATGATGATAAACAATGCTCAACGGATTTTCATGAAATTCTCCTAAATTCATAATAAATCAGAAAATTATGCTATTTTACCTCAAGTGTTACCTCCAAAAAATGTGGAAGGACATGTAGGGACTGGCCTTTGTTGAAGCTGATGTAGGTTGAACAGATACTGAAAGTGATGCAAAAGGTGGAAGCCATGCAAGCACATCATGTCTGAAGAATTGTACGTGTTCACGAGCCTTCGTTGTTAATTGCAATAGTGTGGTCGTGCTGCGAATAGAATTTTTCCCCATACTTGTTGTTCTCCTGTAAACAAATCACAATTCTGTACGCAATTTTCTGGAATCCACAGTTTCAGTTTTGAATAGCAACAGATAATATGCATGCAAAAAAGTTCAAGCAGAAAAAAATTCTGTAAAAATGCAGTATCAATATTGTGGCAAATCAGCAAAATAAAAGAGCAGCGTATTGCACAACAATTGTACAACATGGAAAGACATACATACTTATGATACAATCAATGAAATTATAGCATTTACTGAAATCCATGCATGTGATAAATCGTAAACAGATATAGAAGCGTTTTGTAATGATTTAAGGATAAGGAGAAGGGACAACTTAAGATAAACATAAGTACAAATGCGTTTATTACCCACTTAAACTAATGTGATCGATTTATGATGATTTTCATGTATAATAGGTTCAAAATAAAAGGTTAAGGATTCATACTTTCATCTGATATTTAAATAAAGATATAGGAAAAATGGTTTAATATTACTATTGATGTGTATAAATGTGACTCCAATACCATCAACAGAGCTCTGTTGCCCACAGGTGTCCATAACCTTGATAGAGTTTCTCTCTCACCCTTGGAACCATTGTCCTTTATTTATGCTGAGGAAGTGCTTGTTAATTGTCATAACGGAGGCCATTGTGCTGGCTTGGTGACCAGATAAATCACAATGCCATTCACTAGGAAGAAGTGAAAAGTGGGCAGGCCGGCTCGTGATGAGAGCTCCTGTTCCAAGGACTTCTTAATTTTTCAATTGTCCATTGGACCATATTCTTGGTTTGGTGGCCATGATGGGAATGCCACTTCACTTGCTTCCTTATGAACATGGTAGGCCGGCTTTTGATGAGACCCCCTATCCTCCATCTACCAAATTATAGAATTATTAATGAAATATGTAAATATTTTTCTTTTCATATAGAACTTTCCTATTTATTCATAAAGGATGGCTCAACACTCCTTAAGAGTAGGGATGGTGGAAGAAGTCTGAACAACTTAATAGAAAAGAATATGCCCTTGTTCCTAATCCATAAGTAAAAATCAAAGAAAGTTATAAAATATGGGAAAGAACCAACATGATAAATATAATCGATCATATGAATTTAGTGGTAGTAAGATAAAAAAATCATGTTATTGATTATGTCCCTTTTTCTTTTTTCTTATCATTACTAAACAAATTTAAAAAAAAAATGATGATTTCTTTTGATTTGCTGATTACAGTAAGCTTGAATTTGTATGATTGTGTATCCTTCCATAAATTGTATGTTTGTCTTTCAAAAAGTTATGAAAAATTCAAAAAAAAAAATCCTCAAAAAGTTGTTCACAAACAAGAAAAATGCACTCAAAAAGTGTTGTTCCTTTGGAAAGGAACAATAAAACAATCTGCGAAAATGTTGTTGTTCCTTTCGAAAGGATGTTCCTTTGGAAATGAACAGCAAAAATGCTCACAACAATATTGCGGTTCCTTCGAAAGGAACAACACTGTTCCTTTGGAAAGCAACAAAAACATCCACAGCAAAACTATTGTTCCTTTCGAAAGAAGGAACAACAAAAATTCACAAGAAAAGTAAATATGGTTCAAGAGATAAAATTATATACAAAAAAAAACAAGCAAAGTAAAAGAAAACAAAATTTATGTACAGGTTTCAAGAAAAAAGTAATTTTTTTTTTTTTAAAATACATAATTGGTGCTACCGAAGAATTTCCTTCTGCGATTGAAACTTGCATGGTGGGGTAGTTATTGTTCAACTACCACTGGAGCACAAATTGAAATTTGAAGGGATCAACACCTAAAACACAAAAACATAAAATAAATCAGAAAAGAAACAACACTTTATTAAGTTACAACAGCTATGATGTTATTTCCTAAAGGAATATCAATCTATTAATGGAAAGAAAAAAATGATCTCTTTAAAAAATGTTTTGGCAGTAGTAACATGAATCTTGAAATGGGAATCAATTCTTTATTTCTTCTTGTTATAAATCTGTTAGGTAATGAACTGGATGAAATGCCCTTGTTTTACTAAAATTTCTTTCAAGAATCACTCGTCCATAAATTGACCTTCTTTGTTCTCGTAAGACCTGTAAAAAAATGAATCTCTACCTGCAATAAAAGATTAAATCATGAAGAAAGAGAAGTGTAAAGGCCCTCTTAATCCAAGAATTATGCAAAAAACTAACAAGTAGTTACTCTGTAAAACAAATCCACGGACAAAGTAAAATTAATTTATTACATGCGGGAGAGCAGTGGCCAATCATGCTAACCAGCAGTGTTTCAATCATAACTTCTTTGTTTTTCGTCTGATTCGAGTGATTCCAAAGCCAAACGAGAGATAATTAAATTTTTTATCTCCAATAGAAACAGGATTTAAAAATTCCATGTAATGGTATGTTAAATCTTCTGAGAACAACTGCATAATAGAGTTATTTTCGATTTTTCAGCTTAGACCAACAGTTGATATTTCAAGCATAAATTATTCGTTTGATGGCGGATTGAATCGATTAAAATTGGAGATTAAATTAGATTCATTTATTGATCTCAAATAGAAATATGTTTTAAATACAAGAATAATTGATGGGTCAAATATGCTAGGGAACAGCCGAGAAAACAGAGTTTCAAGGGTGCTGATTTATGATAGGAAGTCAGTGTTTTGGTCATAAATTCTTCATACGATATCAAAATTGAGTGATTAAAATTGTGTTGTAAACTATATTCATAGAGGAATCTACCATAGAAATAGGTTTTAAAAATATAGTCATTTAGGCCTCCAAAAACGGATTGTCCCAACTCTGTTGTTGAGCTGCCTACTAGACACCCTGTCAATCTTTTGGTTCTAACTTTCTCATTTCAAATCAAAATTGAGTGATTAAAATTGGGTTAGAAAGTAGACGTTAAGGGATACTTAGGATAGAAACATGTTTTAAAAATATTCACTTTTGGTCCCCCAAAATATCACTGTCCCAACTTTGTTTTCAGGAATTTCATCAAGCCTGCCAGCCAAAAAAATGATATTCAAGCAATTTTTCCATATTGGTGATAAAAATGAATATGAGTATTTGTAGAATTTTTATTTTCAATATAATGCATCTACATACACAAATAAATTAAAATATTTATCACCAATATTTATTTCCACGATGTGTTGCAACAAAAACAACTATTTTTACAAAAATAAAACAAATGTGTTTATTTTATTTTTTACACTATCCTACTCTGAATTGGAAAATGAATATGATTACGTATAAGAGTATTTATAGTGGAGCCATTTCCGAAATAAGGCTTCAATTATGTACATACCCAAATTTGAAAAATGTATGTTAATAAAAATTAGGGTATGAGAAGCCAACTTCCCTTGAAAAGATGGTGCCAAAAATTGTTGAAGTATGGAGTGATGTTGCAAACAAATGATAGAGTGAAACCAATCTTCAATATATTCTTTACTTCCTTGATTTCCCATAGCCATCATATCATGAATTTCTTGAGATTTTAAAATGGTTTGTTGGTACAAACTAGAAGAAACCTCATTTTCTTTTATAACGTCTACAATTTTTGGATTTGATACATTCTGAGTCTCAGTGTAAGTTTTTTCCAATGGTACATGTGAGATAGAATGGGTGGGAAGGGTGGGTAAATTTTTCAGTTCAACACCGTAAGCATGTTGTACTGGTTTATTATGGTGAGGCTGTGGAATGAGTTGAGCAGGAGATTGTGTAGGGAATGGAGCCTCTTGATGATGTAGTTGATTGTGTTGAGTGGATGATTTTGATAGGCAAGCAAGATGTTGTGGAAGAGCTGGAATATGTGTTTGTGCTACAAGATGAGGGAGAGTAGTCATGCAATCATAAGGTGAACCAAGACAAGATTGGTAGTGGTTATATTGAGATTGGCATGGCTGCCCTAACATGTGAGTATTCCATAACGAATTATGCAAGTAAGAGAATGGAGAGGAAGTGCTTTGAACCATACCTATAGGCCATGATTTCCATGGTTTTGACCTTGTTGCAGCTTCCCCATCTCTTTGATATGCTACTTCCAAATTAGATAAGGAAGAGTGAGTATCTATGGGATTCTCCTTTTGGTAATGAGGGCAAAACACTTCATCAAATTCTTGATTTCTCTGAACCTGCAAAACATTCAATTGTGAATTTAGAGAGCTAATAAAATAAACTTTAAATTTTTCAAATAAAACATTGATTTCAGCGCTTATGTCTCTTGTTCTTGTAGTAAATTTAGAAAAGAAAGAAGAAACTTCTCTAGAATTATTACCAGCCTTAGAAATTTCTCTTGAATACCTTATGCACAATTCACAAGCATCATCATATGATAACTGAAAAACATCACCTTTTCCTATCAGATTTAAGAGTTCTAAAAAATCATCTTTGATTCCTTTAAGAAGGAGTGTTTTCAAGATCTCTTTTTCTAAATGCTTATTCTTTGATTTTTGAAGGTTGTATCGAAATCGCTCTACATAGTTCTCCAAGCTTTCATCTTCCCTTTGTGTCATACCGAAAATATCTTCATTGGATTTGCAATAGTCTTGGTACTTCTTCAAGAATATGTTCTTCATGTCCTCCCATGTTTTGATGCAGTTCCCAGCTAGGCTCATGAACCATCAGAGAGCTGTTCCTTTTAGAGTAAGAGGAAACACTTTCAATCTTTGGTCGTTAGTACAATAATCATATCCTCTACAAAGTATTTCAAACTCAAATATGAATGTATCTGGATCTTCATTTGTCAAACCATGAATATTTGGTAGAGACAATGGGGGAATTATGTGCATTTGTGTCACTCCTCCTAGATCTTTGATAGGGAATTCAAAAGTTGCAATGTGAGCCATTTCTTACCATAATAGAAGATGTTCTTCAGGTGTTTCTTTAAGGATCCTCCTTCTAATGTTCCTGTCAATTGGTTAGTGAAATGGGTGGTGCTTACATCACCACTCGAGTGGAACTACAAGTTTTTTTTTTTTTTTAAATTTCTACCTCTAAAATTCAAAAAAACACAAGCATTAATTTATACCTTACGCTTTCATTCAATTCTGCTATGAAGCGGGCCAGTGAACAAGTGTGTTTCTTGCTCGGTGTGCAGATTCTTACCTTCCGTCTTTAATACCCAATTCTTCCCAAGCAGAAAAAAATTAAATATGCATCACTCTTACTAAATGGCATACACTCTCCCTGGCAACAACGCCAAAATGTTGAGGTATAAAAGGTGTCTTTTTAACACCTATTTATCTCACATTAATTATCAATCCGGGAGCGACTTTTTATTTCAAGAGTGTACTCAGTCTGAGGCAACAATTTATCCAAGAGTAATGCCTTGTAATATGTAGTACAGTGTTTCAAATGCAAAAGTAAACGAATGCTTGAAAAAGAAATCTAACTACAACAACATAAACTCAAATGCTCTGAAATCTTAATTAAACCAATCTGCAAAACATCGATCAGGGATACAGTAGAAATAACGCCTTCCCTTAGAAATCGATGCAAGATAACCAATCTGGGAACTTGGAAGCAATAACCAGTGTCCTCTACAGTTGGTGATCTTAAAGCAATCGAAATGAAATCAAACCCAATCTTCGTGCTGATGAAAATAACTGAAAGGAAAAAAATATGGAAAGGAATAACAATATGAACAACAATTCCAATTCTAACGCAATTAGGCAACTAATCTCAATACTCCAATCCTGTGGGCAGTCAAGACAATGAAACAGTTCATTGGAATGAATCATAAATCAATGGAACATCAACGCTTTATAAAATATAGCAAGATGAATGAGATAGTAAATACGATCCTTGATAAGATAGAATAGCAGTGCAATTCATTAACGTATACATCAAATCTGAATTCAATCCAATGAAAATCAAATAACTCTGTAATCGTAATAAATCTAAATGCAATTATCACACAACAGAACTAAAAGAATAGAAATACAAACAGCGGATCGCTCCACTAGGGCCGGGCCCTCAACCGCTGGTGAAAGCGCCGCTGGGCTACTGCAGAGCTTGAGAAATGGAATGAGAACACCTCTTTGTATTAATCAAACATGAATAGCTTTTACATCAGTTGCTCTTTGATCACAAGAGTCAAGGAATTACAGTGTTACAAAGGGAATTCAATAATCCTCAATTGTTTTCCAATACACAATACATGCTCTCCTTTTATAATCAGAAGGAAGAGAAATTAAATAGCAAATATGATTTCCCATAACAATATTGGATTGTTCCCAACAACTTGATAATCCAGAAAATACATTTTCAACAATCTTTCAACAAGATCAAGGCGAATTTGGCTTTGCAGCTGAGATTTTGGAGGACGGCCGCAACAACAAATCTGAGAAAATCGTGCTCAAAGAACCCTGCGTTTCTCTCAATACATGCTGAATTTTGGCAAACCATTCTACAAAAGAGTTAATTGGGCCCGTTCTGGACAAAACCCATGTTCCAGATTTTCTAGATTCGTCTTCATTTTCCCAGAATCTCAACCGAAAAATTGTCACTTCTTATTCCAGCGAATTTCTGAGTTGGAATATTTGATGATGATTTGGAGATCAAATCTTCACTCTGGAAAATATCTTGGAGGCTAAAATGGTACGTGATATTACAAAATATATTAATAAACCATCATTGATAAAATCGTGCATAATAATCATCAATTTATTAAAAATAAAGGAGAATAAATAATATTCATCCATAAGAGCATAAATCATTATAAAATGGATTTATATGATAAATTATAATAAATGACATGATAAAGAAGAATAAAAATGGATGAAATAAGTGTTAAAAAGTGGTTGTATTCATGGCCCAACACCAAGGAACCCCTCTTAATAAGAATCCTAATACTTTTCCTTGCTTTGGAAATGTTGGTCCTCCTTATATGGCTACATTTTCATTATTTGGATTTACCATACATTTACTAATATGGTTATTTTCAACTTCGTTGGCCTCCACTACACAAATTGTTCCACCTCAACCGGAAGCTTCACCTCACTAGAGTTCATCATCTCAACATCACCAACCTCATGTTGACCCTTTACCTTCTTCGCCCAACAGGTCTTCCTCCCTTTCTTCTTCTTCGCTTGGTAAAAGCCTTGATGCTAGTAACCAGGTGGCTAAGAAGAGGAAGAAAGGGAAGAAGAAGAAGAAGTAATATAAGAAAGAATTCAACCAACCAACCATGGCTGTAAGTGTTGTTAGTGTTGAGGAAAATTCCAACATGCATCATAAAACCAAATGCCCTTGCAAGATTTGTAAGGGTGACCACTTCCTTATCAATTTTCCTAGTATTCCTAAGGTCTTGGAAGTATGATTAGAAATATCCTATCAACTTACCATTGATCCATCAACCAGTGATTGTTAGGATCCTGGGAAAAAGGGTAAATTTATGTTTCCCTATAGGTTATGCAAAGGGAGTCATCATACTCACATTTTCCCTCACATGGATGAAGCCTCAAAATTGTTGGAAAACCTTACTATTCCACAACAAAAACTTCCAACTGGTTATTGTAAAATTTATCCCAACTGTTATCACTCAGGTTTTCCTAGAAGTTGTGTAAGAGGAAAGTATACCCGAGGTAACCACAAACCAACCTTTTAGATGCAGAATCTAGCCAATCTGCATCCAGAGAGGGCTCTCTCTTTATAATTTATCTTTGTTCTTGAAAGGTTTTAGGCTAGTTATAGATTCAAGGGTTTGTTTGGAAATTGGTGGAATCCACAAACTAAGGGCAAGGTTGAGAGCTTTCAGTCCATTGGGCTATGGAGTCAAAGGATGGCTTTACTGGATTTCTATTCTAAACACAAGATGGTATTACAGGGCAAGATAGCTAGACAAAGAACAATCCTTAAAATTTAAAGTGGATGGGATGATCTTGAAGGGATGAAAGGCAGCTAAGAATCTTTCACCATGTTCAAAAGAAAGAAGTGAGATGACTACAAACAAAGAGCAATGAAGGATTCTTTATTATAGTAATCAACAATGTTTAAATTAGCAAAGCAAGAGCATTTAAGAATTCATGCTTATAACCAATTTAGAGGAAAACATTAAGAACAATCACATCTGAAATCAGAGTACAATTAAGTAAATTCTGATTCAATCCTTTATGTAAATTATTCAGAAATGGACATAATGAGAATTCAAATCCTCCTTCCATCTCTTGAGTACATTGTTGATGGTGACCCAAGAGAGGGGGTGATTCCATTGTGTTCTCCCTTGATGTCCTAAGGAGGATTGGGTGGTTGTCCTTAAGCGAATTCAAGTGTGGAATCAATGTCCTGGAGTGTGCTTTTTTTGGTCCCGGAAAGTGACTTGCGCCATTCCCAGGATTGTGCACTTTTTGGGCCAAAAGGCGTGCAAAGGTGCGCTTATCGAAGGATTTTTCATGAAAAAGCATTTATGACTAGTTCAAATTTGATTTCCCCTCAGACCTTAGAGATTTTTAAATACTTCTAGATTCTCTAATGTCTTTCAACCCTGTAAATCCTTCTGCCTAAGATTCAATAATGTCACCTTTGCTTGTACGATTTTCCAATGTTAATAGTTGCCCCCTAATGTGTGAGGTCTAGGAAGCACTGTATAGCTGAAATACATTATCATTTATTTTCTGTATACTATGCGTAGAGAGAGAGAGACTGCGTGTAGCTCAGAATTGGAGACGCCCTGCACCAGTTAGAAGAACGACCATGTCTTGTGGGACCCCTGTAAGCAAATATAATACAATATATACAAATTTTCTACGAGGCGAGCATGTACCATGCTCGTAATGCTATGCCTAATTAAACAAATCTATTTGACAGATACATGTTCTGTCTACATCACTAATATGGTAGTGATCTGTTGATTGATGATGACAATTGCTGAAGCCCTCAGGGGCATTTTTTCTTTGACAATAGGTGGAAAGTGGTACGCATATGCGTAAACTTGGTATGACATATAACTGTGCATTGTATGCATAGGTGCTGGTTGGGACCTTCCTGTGTAAGCATTGATGAAAGAGACGCTTATGAAGGTACGGTTCTTCGACAAATTTGATCAAAGTGCAATGGTTATAAGGTACGATACCATCTTGACATGAAATCTTGTGCTGTATTCGAATTTTAGGAGGATCGATAACATCTGTGGGCAATGATGTCTCCCACAGTGCCACCTGAGGATGCCCCTTTTATGGAGAGGGGCGATCCAAGGTACCACTTCCTTTTTGGAAAATAGGTGTTGAAGTCGACAAAAAGGAAGCCTCAAGCAAATGAGAGGGTCACTGATTCAGGGGATCGGGATCCTGGATGTGATGGGTTTAACATAGACATGATGGCGAGGGATGACTAAAAATTGATAATGTGGATTCAGTGGCCCAAGGTCAGAGTATAAAAATAAGCCTAGCGACAGCCATAACTATTTCTGATGGGGAAATTCCTGGAGTCTATAGGACTTCCAGGGAGAGTATAAACTAGTTATGAGTGTCATGGTGGCTTTTTGGTGTGGGTGTGATACTCCAAAAAAGGGTGACCAGGGACTGCTGCCATGGGGGAAAAATGAATGAGTGGGTGGTGGACATAGTGTGCCATTTGCGGTATTTGTACACTTACCAAAAGAATAAAATGATGAGGTTTGGTTTGTACAAAACATAGAGACGAGTGCCCCAAAACATGAAAGTGCTTGCTTACTGATGACGTGAGGAAGGTGTTTTGCTGAGGGTGGGGGCCCCATTGGTTGGTCTCATGTGTAGGGTTGTTGAAGTGGACAAAAAAGTATCGCACATGGGATTATGTGGGTGGAGGTATGGTATACCAAATGCGAGGCACAGTAGTGTGCTTTCAATCTGCTTGCACAACCTAGTTGTTTGGGAAAGGCGTTTTATTTCGTATGGTAAAACTTGACCTTATGTATGGTGGATGAATGGGCATGAGTTGCTTCCCAGACTATAGAGATATGGCAATGACGTTACTATTTTTGTGGTAAATGGTCTACTTTGGGTGATGAGCGCCATGGAGGGGAGGCTCTACCGACCAACGAGGATGTTTATCATGTGTAGGGCAAGGTGATGATAAACACGGTCGGATATGTGGAACCTATCGTTAATTTCTAATGGAGAAATGATTTCAGGATATGCAGAGTTTTTTGGAACTCTATCATGCTGGGGGTAGAATGATACCTGCTCTAGAACTTTTGGTGGATGGAGTTGCAGACAGTTTTCTTGTTTTCTTGCAAAAACAAATACCTCAAGTGAAATCATCTTATTTATCCCATATTATTGAAAGTCATGAGCTTTATAAAAGAATATGAGAGAGGGCATACCTGTCGATGATGAAAAATTATTTTTTCGGGAGTGCGAATGTGTGGCATCGCCTCTGTTCTTATGGAGTGTTGATCATAGTGCTGCTTTTGGTTTGAAGAACGGACCTTCTAAGCTCTCGTTATGGTCCTCCAAATTTTTTGAAAAGGGTGATATATAGGTGAATATGGCCCTAATTGAATTAATTTGTACTTGTTTAATTTTTTGAGAGGTCAGAGGCTTTTGCGGAGAAGTTACTGCCATTGTGGTTAGCCTGAGCACCAGGGATTAGCAATATCATGCCCTGGTAACCTCCATGACGTCCTGCACTTTATTTTTTTCTGTTTGAGGGTGTCGGGGTCCGTACAAAACTGGTTTGTACGGATTCTGAGCCATTTTTACCCTAGATTGCGTAGGCGATCAGGGTAAGAGCTCACCTTCTATGCATGATTTTTGGGGTTTTGCATGCTTTAAGTACTATTTCCCCTCATTTGGAATGCTTGTGAGAAATATGGGTGTGCCTTTAGCACGCATGTTTGAGGGACAGGCACGGAAAAGGCCAAGGCAAATTTTTGGGTTTTTTGCCTTTCTTTTGGTGTTTTTTATGTTGCTGATGGGTTCCTGTTTCGATGATAGGTTGTTGTGGAGGGAGCGGGATTGACACAAGCTGCGTCTTTGCCGCCATTCAATAGTCGGTGGCCAAAAGTTGGCGTAATGGGGTCTCCTAAAGTTTTTGGAGAACAAGCTTCTTCAATCATAGGATTGACTGTTGCGCTACTTGATCCAGCATTGGAACAGGTGGCACAACGTGTTTGTGTTGCGTGGGATTGACCTTGATATCCATCCTGAGATGGATATGTACTTTGTGACCGGGCTACTGACTCAGGGTGAGGAGTTGCGGTATCCACTCCCTTCTGGGAGGGAGGATCTTGAGAGGTTTTAGGTGCGTCATTTTGGTAGGGCGCCCCTTGAGGATGGGTGCATAGCCATTGCCTCAGTGACAGACTTGGCCAAGCAGTGTGCTCTAGTGGCTATTTTGCAACTTGCAGGGTTGTCGGATCCACATTGGGCATCGGTCCCGTAGGTTGGAGTCTTGTGCTGGTTGACGGCCAAGCACTTTTTCAATTTTTCCTGATTCTACTATGACGGGATGGTTTCACAACTTCAAAAGGTCCATAATGGATCAAAGCTATTTGCATACACCAGTATTTTATCCAGCATCATGTATGATAGGGTGGTGTTGTTGAGGCCAGTGGTGGCGGTGCCTCCTAGGGGCCATGGGAGCCTCGTATGAGGAGGTGGGCTCCTATGATGTTGCAAGGAGGTGGGGGTATGGTGGGGTGTTATTGGAACACCATGACGGAGGCCTAGTTTGAGGTCAACCCCCAGTTGTTTCTGCCATTTCCATATGCAGGGATGGACTTTCAGGGGGATCCAGAGATGGGTCTCCCTCCTGGCTATGCTTGGGGGCCAGCAGGTATGTTTTTATGTTTTCTGCATTTATTTGAGTATATATGCTTTTATGTGTTTTGATGGTGACACTGACATAGTTTTGGTTACAATTGGAGATGTTGGCGAGGTAGGTCACCTCGTGGCTTGATTGGTTGGCCATAGTCCTCTTAGGAGACCTCAAGTAGGTTGGGGGGGGCCCTGGTAGGAGACCTTATACAGCCTCAGAGCGGTGGAATTGGTGGTGGTGTTGGCCCTTCAGGAGAGGGTAGCAGCTCAACTGGTGTCGAGGCTACGACTGAGCGAGCTTGTGGCGATGCGGAGGTGGCACATCTTGATGTGGCGGAGGCTCGAACTGTTGAGATGTTGTGGAGGATACCTGGGATCAAGTGGACTGCTTGACCCAGGGAATGCCTTCTCGAGGCTTTCTAGATGATCTCAAGGAGGTCTAGCTAGAGACGTTGATGGCCTAGGAGAGGGACTATCAGCCTGTTTTACATTAGGTGGCAGTCTCAGTTTTGACGGTGGCTCTAGTAGTGGTACTGGGAGTAGCCATGGGTCCAGGTGCCCCACCCGGGGGAGCAACGCCCTAGAGTTTATTTTTACACGGGGAAAGCACCCATTATGAGGATGATTCCCTTATTTTTGATGACTTTTTGTGTATCTTTGGCTGACCGATGGGTCAGAGACACTATTTTTTGTACTCAGACACATACACTATGATATAGATATATGAGAGATATTTTTTGCAGCTCTACATGTTGTGCCCCCTGTTTCTTCTTATGGATTTATGTTATGCTGATCGATTTCTATGTTTTTTGTTTTTTATGTATGATGGTTTATTTGAGATGCATTCCACTTTAGAATATTTTTAGCTATGCAATCAGCTATTTGGTTTTGACTCCTTGGTACATGTGTAGAGTAATTTAGTCAAATTATCTGCTTAATATTTTTGCACGTAAATATTTTATAAATAGATGTGAATCTCTTATCTCAAATGTTTGGTTTAAATGCGACACTACTAACTTGGAATCGAGGTAGATATATATATGGCCTATGCCCTAATGGACGGTGTCACACATAAGTCCAATGACGACATTATATTTTTCCTAATTGTTTGTTGTTGAACCGATGCACACACCATTTGTGCAGAGTGGTGATTGGTCAGGTTTACAGATAACCCAGGCTGTTGTTGCTAAACTTTGAGATAATCTTGATGCTCCATCAGCACATACGAAATAAGGTTCGGGTTGGTAATCCATTTTGGCACTTGAGCGCATTTTGTAATAAGTCTTTTGGTCAAAAATTTAAAGTGATTGGGTTTGTGTATGTTGACTCTAGGGTAGGGCCTTCTTGGCCCTTATGGGTAGAACTTCTTAAGGTAAAGGCCGTTGACGGGGTTGCTGAGGCATGTCCTGTACGATTCCATCAAGATGTATGCCCGCTGGCAAAGGAAATGTTCTACGATGTAGGGTCCTTTCCACAAGGTTTCGAACTTTCCTGGCCCTAGGGCTTCTTTTGCAACATCATAGCAGAGGACTAGTTCTCCCTCGGTGAATGAGCGAGGGTTGATGTGGTAGTCGAATGATGCTTTTACCCTTTTATTATGGGCCTCGTTGTGTTGCAGCGACTGTCTTCAGCTTTCGTCGACGAGTTCTAGTTGTACTAGGTGTTGTTCTAGAGGCAAGGTGTCATCAAGGAGTTCGATGGCATCATGCAAATTCGGGAATTCATGGAAATCAGTGCAAAAGTGCAAGGAACCTTGAAATTTTGTGACAGGAATAAGGTGGGAGTCCTGTGACGTGGTGTTAGCTACAATCCTATTCTCGGTATATGATTAAAAAAATCGTATGTGGTGTATTGTGTAGTCGGTGTTTGGTGGGGGAAGAATCTCCATGATTGGAGTTTGCGTAAGCGCAAGGTTGGGTCCCCCGTTAGGTTCGTCAATTTCTTGTTGGTGGAAACTGTGCCTGTTGCAGAGGTGCTTGAATGTTTCCATTAGTAGGCATGCCTCTAGTTTGTGGTTTTGGTCAGTACAGATGGTGCATGGTGCATGGTGCCATTGTGCCAACGAAGTAGATTGTGTGGGAACCAACTCTACTCTTCATCCCGGATGTGGACGCTTGGAAAGGATCTGTTGTAGAAGAGGAGGTCTTCTGCTTCCATTTACGTGTCATTGGCTTAGGTGCGTCTAGATCTTTGGTAGATTGTAGACATAACGCTTCTCTTGTCGCTCTGAGCTTGGGGAGATGCTCAAATTTAATCATATGGTGAAAGTGTGAACAAATCTAGAAATAGGTACGCGTGATATTGTCTTGGTTAGAGAGAAGTCTCGGTGGCCGAGAAGAGACTGTACGAAAACTACTTGCGAGGGGCTTCAGTTCTTTACACTAATTGACCTGGAAGTCATTCAGGTCACATAGTCTGCATGTTATCCTTGGTTTGGTCTGGGTCATGTTTGGTTGGTGCACCATCCCAGTTTTCCCATTATACCAATGTGGGTGTGTGGTTGCTGGTCTTGGGGTGATGTACTTTCTATATCGTTTGAGTTCATCGTCCCGTTTCTTCTCTATTATAAGAATCATATCAATGAGGGGAAAAACTCGTGAGATATAGGTACAAATCTGTCCAAAATGATTGCCCTGACACATTGGGAAAAATAGCCTAGATATGGGGGTCCCGTTTTGCTCAGTTTGTGGTCTGGCAGGGTACCAACGTCATAACACTGCTAAATCGGTGCAAGTGGTGACCATGTGATTGGGAATTTTACATAACACAGATTTTGGTATTTTCTGTCGAGAGCAGTTGGGGGTAACTCGGGGTTCCCTGAGTGGTCGCTTTTCAGTTGACAAGGATATGTTGGATCTGCTCATCACATCTTCTTGGGTTGTCGAGCTGTTCATGGATTCCA
The DNA here is from genome assembly GCA_034641835.2 of Pinus albicaulis. Taxonomy (NCBI): domain Eukaryota; kingdom Viridiplantae; phylum Streptophyta; class Pinopsida; order Pinales; family Pinaceae; genus Pinus; species Pinus albicaulis. The sequence continues at coordinate 716,568,669 of CM076570.1, read as the reverse complement.
AGTCTGTGCCATCATCTTGGGAGAGGCGAACTATAGCTGAGTGAAAATTAGCGAGTGCTAATAAGAATCGAGGGATATAGTGGCAATTTTCTAGAAGGTGGTTGTCGGTGCATAAAGGACATGTGATTTGTGTTGCCCGCAATTCAACATAGTAAACCCGTTCTATAGGATACCATCTGTGGATGAGTTACAGGGTTGCGCTTTCTTCAATGTAGTGACCATGTTCATCGCACATTATGCAGCGTATGATCGGAAGGGGAATATAAATGGGTGTATTTATGGTGACTTTCATTCCTCCTGTAGGTACATGATGGTATGAGGTTCATCTCTAGGAGACTAGGTGGGAGGATCCTCTTGATAGGATTTCTTGATGGCGTGTAAGGCGTCCCTATATCGCGGGATTTCTAGGCAATGATGAGTGTAGTGCCCATAATTTCTGCAGATAGCATATGCGTGATTGGTATGCAATGCTTTGCCTTTATGCTTGGTGGCAGGTTCCTTTTTATGGGAACGTGGTGTCGTGATGTCTACCTCCTAGCCGAGGAGTGGTTTTAATTCGTCTAGCCCTGGGAAGATATGGGTAGTGTTAGCTCCCTGTAATTTTCTAGATTGATTGAGATAAAAATGGACAGGGTAACATCAAACCAAGCTTTGGAATCCAAGGACCTAGCCTTCCTGGATTCAGAGAGGGATCTCTCTAGTAGGTGCAAAGTTGTGAACTTGTTTGCTGACTAGGGTTGATTTTAGGCTAGATGTTAAGTGCAGGGTATTTTGATTGTTTTTGGTTAGGTATGATGCTCAGATGGATTTAGATAGAAAACATGGAAGATTGTTAATTCATTGGGAAATGGAGTCTAACAACGTCATGATAAGTTCATCAATGGTTTCAAGAGCATTTGCAGGGAAATTTTAACTTGGTTGGTGGATCTTTTAAGGTTGTGAAGGGTCATGAGGTGAACATTAATCTTGGGAACAATAAGCTAATAAAGGGAAAAAAACGGAATCCTTTATCTACTTGTAAACTGAGAGAGTTAGAATATTTATGAGAATAGAAAGAGAATCAAATGCATAAGCAAAACCTAATCCATTTGATTTTAGACTGAAAGCAGATAATCAACCAAGACAAACATTTAGATGAAACATAGAAAGGCAAGAAACTTATTTAAATTTCATAGATTTCATTATTAAGAGCAGAAAAAAAACATTTAACATGCACAAGTAGCTATAACCATAGAAGGAGAGAAAACTCCGAATATCTAAAGTTACAGTTGTGAAGGTTCCTTGAAACAAATTTAGCTAGTAGAGGCAAAGAGCATGATACAAACAGACTTCTTTGACAAACCTAGGCAAAGATGCTTTAAAGAGGTGATTCCAAGGACAAAGTATTTCAGTGGCCACAATATGTAGGGCTAGCCATAAATCATACTTGACACTAAATGATCTAAACCATTCAAGAAATGGACAAGCTAAGAACTTCTTAGAGAGCAAGAGATGGATTCCCTAACATATCTCAACAGAAGAAAAGATTGAGGCAGTGAAGGACAAACAGAAGTAAGGTGCCATCAGAAAACATTTCTTAATATAATTTTTTTGTCCTACTACAAAATAGCAAGATGGAAAACATAATATAAAACTAGAAAACATGAACATAAGAAAAACTTCACCATCAACCAAGCTTATGGATCCTGCAAACAGTCTCTCTCCGTCAACAAGCAAACCAGGGCATGCATGAGCTCCAAGACATCAAATTGTTATCAAAAACTCCAAGAGACTATGTATTTGCTTCAGCACAAGTCATCAAAATCCAACTAATACATAAGAGACTCATGCTCTATTTATGGAGCAAATGAGGAGGTGGAAACCCTAAGAGGCTTCCAGAAACCCTAATTTAGCCATAAATGTCATAAATGTGCTTAATGACCATGCAAGGCCCAAGACACATAAGAGATAAGATAATAAATGAAAAACATAAAAACATAACTCCCAAATCAAATCAGGAGTGATTTGTCCAAAAAAAACATTAAAAAACCAATTTTTCATTAATCAGTGTCTTTTGTTGACTTTTTGGCAAAAGGCTATCTCTGTGCGTAGTGCCATTTCAGCAAAAAATAGGGTCTGTTGCAGCTGATATTTGGACCCTTCCCGACATCGGATTTGGCCCCGTGATGGATCGTTGGAAATATTGATGAGTATAATTTCCAAAAATACTTGATTTGTGCTAAATGGATTCCATTTACCTACTAAAAAATCCAATCTCCCATGATTACTCTGTGCGCAACACTAGACCTAAAAAGGAGGCAAAAAGGTCAATTTTGAGGTGTTTTTTAGCCTTTTTAGGGGGGGGGGGGGGAATACTCCAATTGACCTAAAATTTTGTGGGTATACTGTTGGTGATATAAAAAATCCAAAAATGTAAACTCCAGCAGCTAAGTATGCCCCAATTTTGTGCGTAGTGCCTAGGGTGCTGTGCTCCTAGGGGTCAAAATTTGGAAAAAACAAAAAGTTTCCGGATTTGCTTCAAAATTGGTGTGTAGACCCCTCAAGGGGTTTTAGACACCTGATGAGAAGCATCAGTGAAGATCTCAAGGCAGTCATGCACTTTGGTCCTTTTTAGCTCTTGTAGCTCCATGAGGGCTTGCTTGAGTTTGGCATTAGCAAGCATGCTCTTCCTTGCATAGTGTTTGACCATTTTCTTTTGCAAGGCAAGGTCCCTCTTCACCTCTTTGAAATTTTTATGCTCCTGTTTATAATAGTATATGACTCTTTGTGCCCTCTCAAAGTATTTTTCCCATTCTTGAAGCCGGGCATCCTTTTCTAAGAGGAGAAATTTAGTACTCATCTCTTGGTCCTCATTATCACTGTCTAGATCAACAAAAAGAGGGCCTTGAGAAGTATTTTTGATCCTTTTGCTCCTTCTTACCTGTACCTTTTGCTCAACTTTTTCCACTTTTTATTTTCCTTTGTCCATTTTTTTGGTTGTTTGAGAAGAGATGGCCCTTTGCCTTTTAGAGGCAGCAAACACATTTCTTCTCCCTCTGTGATATGTGCATGTGAGAGGGGTAGCAATGGGAGTTTTAAAGGCAGTGCTATCATCATTTTGGCCTTTATTTTGCTTGATATTTCCTGCACTTGCCTCATTCTGATTTTCTTTGTCATGCATGGAATGATTTTTTTCAATACAGTCATGGCTGCTATCATCACTGTCATGACTCTTTCCTTGACTATCTAGTGTACTTTGATGGATGTCCTCCTCATCATCTTGCCCACATCTTTAATCTCTGTTTTCCTCTTGGCTAATCCCATCCTCTTCACTGTTTTCTTCATTTTCATCATCTTCTTCTCGACTGCTTCCTCCTTGTCCATCATTATCTGTCTCAGTTTCCTCCTGACTGTTGCCTTCTATTTTTTCTTCACTAGGGCTACCGTCAGCCCCTTCACTTGGAAATTTAGGGGAGGAGGTAAGAGGTGAAATTATTTGTGGAGAAGGCACATGGGGAGATGATGGATGTGTGGAGGTAGATGGTTGTGAATTGGAAGGCAAGTTCTGCTGGATGAAGGCCCTGGGGTCTGCAAACACATCATGTGAGATAAAGGTCTCCCAAGATATTCCTTGCTGCTCTAGCTAGTATAGGACAATCATCTTGATCAGGGAGTGGTGAAAGAGGCTTGGAATTTGGTGGTCATAGCTTTTCTTCTTGACAACTGAGGCCATTTTATCAATGCTTCGGAAAAGGTAGTAAGGTAGGTTCATCATCTTGACCTTGGTAAAATGCATCATCAACCTTATATGATATGAGTAGATCTGAGAGTATCTCCCCTCACATGTGAAATAACTGATAATCTACCTCATCAATGCAACATACCTCTCCAGCAAATGAGAAAAAGGGAAAACAACCTTACAATTTTGTTGATAGCTGGGTTTCAAATAGGGCCCATAGTAGCTCAACTCCAACTTTTTTTGTTTGAACCACACCTCACCAATGTCTGGTATACCTATTGCTTTGGAAATGATCTCAGATGAAATCTCAAATTGTACTCCTGCCAAATTGACTTGATGGTTTTGCAAGATAAAAACGAATAATCTAGTTAAGTTTGAATGGCTGTTGACTTGCTTGACCTTCTCACAAAATCTGTAGCACCCTACATCCTGGAAGCATGAAAGGATCATAGGAGATGAAGTGAGTGGAGTGGTGTCTAAGGGCTCAAATCTTTTTTCTTTTCCTCCATGATGTTTTGGCTTGGTGGGAGTATGAATCTCATCACCAATGGTATGACTATCTCCCTCTAACATGATGACTGGTCCAAAAAACAGCAGTAGGACCTTTGGACTTTTCTTGAAGGTTTTTGGGAAAACTAAGTGCTTTTAGTAGATTTAGGTCAACTTTTCGCAAAAGGAAAACTAAGGTGAAAATTATTTTTTTAGAGCTTGCACTTGGGGTTTAAAGGTTAGCCTACAGTCACCCAATATTTTTTTGTACTCAAAACAAAATTCACTTGCAAACCCTAACTCAAAAACTAAGTAATTGATCTTTACATAGTCTAGGGTTTGGGCTAATTTTGACTATGGATAGCTTTCTTGTTTTTAGAAAAAGGAGAGCCTGGGAGGAGACAAATTTCACCAACCATTAGACTTTCCTTGTAGAATTTTTGAAGATGAATTTCAGATTTTTGGAGCTCTTTGAGAAAATTTGAGAGATTTGGCCAGAGCGTAGCGTCGGGCGGATTGGGTGGTGTCACGGGTGCCTCCATTCTTTTATGGGCCTGTGCGTAGCATCGGGATAGGTGCATAGCACCAGTCTATGAGCGTGTAGTGTAATGTATTTTTACACTTCTTGCCTCCCTCCTGGGCGTAGCGCTGAAGGCCAGGTGCGTAGCGCTAGCCTCGGTGCGTAGCGCTAGCCTCGGTGCGTAGTGCCCGATAGTTTTCACAGTTTGGTCTGAAAACCGAAAACAATTCTCCTCAATGGCTTTCTTCTCTTTGAAAGTGGAAAATGATGCATGGGGAAGGTTCAAGTGACCTTTATATTTGATTTTGAAAAGAAATTTAAAAATATCAAACCCACTTTTGTAAAGTTAATGTCTTCTATCTTTTAGTGTGCTTTTGACTAATATTTGTTGTGAACACACTTTGACACTTTTTGGAAAAAATGTTTATTTATGGCTTTGTCATATTTTGCAGAAAAATATTTTTTGGCATGGAGGCCCTTTGTTGGGAGTCTGTTGCTGAGATGCACATCAAGGTTACACTTGCCTTTTTAGGTTGTTTTGATAATAACTTATGCCCAACCATATATTTCAAAAACTCTGTTTTTCTACGCTTTGGTAAAATGATCCCCTTTAAATTGATACTCTTTGTCTTTCTTCTCTTAGTGCAGGTGAAGAAATGTTATTTTGGAAATAACCCTAAGGAGGAGGCTTCTGTCCTTGAAATCTCTGAGATGATTTTTTGCTTGTCACCACTATTTTGTTAATCAACCAAAACAAACCCTGATACATTTTTACCTATAGGTCTGTTGTTTTTGTCTTGTTTGTGTCTGCCTCCTGGTGATGATTACATCCTATTACCTTACCTCTTCTTATTGTTGGTGGCCACCTTGGCTATTATTTGAAAAAAATGTGAACAAGGGCAGCTGTCCCTTGCAGTGTTTGTGCTCTAAGCCAAGGAGGCTTTTCTTGAATGACTTTGGGTCAAAATGCTTGATTTTATTCCCCTTTGAATGCAGCCTCTTCATGCAAGAAGGCAAAACTTTTTGGGCACCAAATCCATCCTATGACTCAGTGAAACCTTAGGTGACCTAATGGGGACCTCTGGACTTGGATTTTGGACGGAGATTTAGATTTAGGGATCACCAAGTATAAGATAGGACCTGTGATAAGCTTAGTGTGTTTTGAAGACCTAGGATCTAGCATATTTGACTATCCAAAGGGTCTGTAGAGACAATCAGTGTATGAGAATAGTATGGGAGAGACAACAAGGCTATTTGATTGGTAGGTTTGAATAGTAGTAGGGAATCATGTAGGTAAGAAAAACAGAGGATTTGGGCCAAAAGGCAAGACATGGTGGAAAATGGGTGACAGTTGGGGTTAAAATAAATGGCTTGAGCCCATGATGGGTCTTCCAGGAGTGGTGGGCCAGTCATGACTAGATAGGAAGATGAAATAGTGAAATTTTTACCTCAGGATAATGAAGGCAGTGAGATTTATAGAACTCACAATATTTATGAATTTTGTTTCTAGAAATCTAGGACCACTACTTAGTCATCTTTAGATAGTGAAAATTATGGATGACTAACAGTGGCTCCACTTGGGGAGGGCAGCTCCTTCTCAGGAGGTGTCCAGAACTTCAGATTTTCTGGCTTTCGGAGATCAGTGCCTTTTCCATTGGGAAGATGTGCTCTTTCTTCATTTGCTGATGTTTGTTTTGAGTCTGTAATCTCTGAGATCTGATAAGACATGATTCATATCAACATCATTTCTACCTACCCAATCTACCTGCCTAACATTTTTTCTTCCTTGGGTGCACTTGAACTGGAAAACCCTTGACATTTCTCTTTTTGGAAACAAAAATCAAACTATCTAATTGTACCCTGATTTCTTCCAAGAGTTCGGATTAGGCCGATGAAATTTTTTTATTTTCTACCTAATCTACTCATTTTTCAAGATTAATTTGTTTGACAAAATTTATTCTCTTTCCTATTAACATGAAATTGAAAGCACGGTAAATCATGATTAGACAGTCTGACTTACCATGAGTTGTGGCATTGAAACAAGCTGCACACAAGTGTTATTTTTGTACAGACAAAACTTAGGAAACATGAGGGAAATATATGTCATTTGTTTAAAATCCCCATTTTCCTCTTTGGTTCAGATTTGGGCATGTGGAACCATCAGCTCTCATTCCTAATCTATCTTTTGATAAGTTAAACTTGAAAATTTTGACCTACTCTTTTTCACTAACTTATCAACCATAAATTTAAAACATGTTCAGCCATGATTAGGCTGGATGACTGAACACGGCTTTTTGAAATAAGCAGTGGCATTTAGACTTGCACACTTTCAGCATTTTTTTTTTTTAGGTATGGGGTTGTACCTCTCCTTCAAACTCTGCCCTCTTTTCTTTTGATATTATTTTTGTGATTTTTATTTTCATCAAACAGTGGTATGTACAATGAATGAGAAAACAAAACTAGGTTTCTTGACAAAAGTAATGTTTAAGCATCCTCCAATTTACTGGACCTCCAAACATTTTGGTCCCATCCAGCTCTTGCAAAAAGAAATCATTGTTTCCTCTAGCTGAATGAATGATGTAAGGGCCTTTCCATAGATTTTCAAACTTGCCATGTTTTCCTTTGTCTTCCCTTCTTGAGTCCCATTTCAGAACCATGTCTCCAATATGGAAATCATTTGCTTTGGTTCTCCTATTAAAGTTTTTCTTGATATTGTCCTGTATAGCTTGTGTCCTTTTGTAAACTTCCTCCCTTGACTGCTGCAAATGAATGGTTTGGTTAAACCTCCTCTGCATGTCATTTTCTTCTGATTGTACTTCTTGAAGAAGCTTCATGACTGGAACTCCCAAAGAGGTGGGGAAAACTGCATCCATGCCATGCATTAGTTGATAGGAAGACATACCAATAGATTTATTGGTGGTTGGTCTATCAGCTCATAGTGCATGCACTAGTTTTCTATGGCATGCTTTTTTATTTTGTTCTAAGAGCTTCTTAATGATGTTTACCAAGCTCTTGTTAGAGGACTCAACTAGTCCATTACCTTGTGGGTAGTAAGCAGTGGAGTGGCCTAGGGTGATGTGATATTTATAGCAAAATTCCACCATTTTCTTAGATGTAAAGGCAACAATGTTATTGGTGATGATCTTCTTAAGACAACCAGACCTGGACAAGATGTTGGTTTCAAGGAATTTGATGATGACTAACTCGGTGGAATTTCTAGAAGGGATGGCTTCTATCCACTTGGTGAAATAATCAGTGGCAATGAGGATCTACTTATGTTGGGCAGATGAAGTAGGATGGATCTCTCCTATGAAGTCCAAACCCCACTGATGAAAAGGAGCTTCAACACTGATCGGGTGCAAGGGTAAAGGTAGGAGCTTTCTTTTGCCATTAAAGATTTGGCACTTATGGAAAGTCATGACTAGTTTGTGAGTATCAGAAAATAGGGTAGGCCAATGGTAGCCAGCTCTAAGGATCTTTTTGGTTGTGGTCTTCCAATAAAGGTGACCCCCACATTCTCCCTCATGTAATTCATGCATGATTTTTTCTGCATCATCTTCAAGCAAACATTTAAGCAACAAACTAGAAAAACTCTTCTAGTACAATACTCCATCTAAAATGAAAAAATTAAATGCTTTTTGTTTTAATAATCTAGCTTTGGTTTTTGACAAAGAAGGGGGAGCATTGAGATAAAGAAGCACATAAATAATATTAGCATACCAAGATTAATTTAAAAACATTTCTTCAATGTATGGTGCTATACATTCTTCAGTTTCTTCTAGCATACCAATCATATTCATGTCTAAAGCTTGGAAATTTGAGTCAGCCATAAGTTTTGCAAGTCCTTGTCCTTTTAATCAATTTAGTGGGTCTGATTTCTAAATCATATTCTAAAATGGTAGCAATCCACTTTCCCCTTTTACCATCAGGGTCTTGATTAAGTATATCTTTGACAATTGTGTGTGGGACAAAGGCTATGATATGTGAATGCAAAATATAAACTCTAAAATCCTTCAAGGCTTTGATTAAGGCAAAGGCTTGTTTCTCCATAATGTTATACTTTAGAGGGGCATCCCTTAGGGCTTTGTTGAAGAAATATATGGGTTGTTCTTGCCCCATGGTGTTCTTTTGCAACAATACTACTGCCACAATATGTTCAGAGGTAAAGGAGAGAATGTAAAAGTCCTTGGTGAAGTCAGGGATGATTAAGACTAGTGTTTGTGTGAGTGCTTGTTTTACCAGCTCAAAAGATTGTTTTTCTTCCATATTCCACTTCAATCCTACTTCCTTTTTTAACATATTTGTGATATTCCTTAGGAGCTCAGAAAGGTTAAGGATGAATCTTCTTAGGAAGTTAATCTTTCCAATGAAAGATTGCAACTCTTTAATGTTTCTAGGATGGTTAATTTGTAAGATGCCTTCTATTCTCTTGGGATCTATCTTGATTCCTTCCTCAGAGATGATGTGACCTAAGAGTTTTCCTTCCTGAAGGCCAAACAAATTTTTATTATTATTTAGGGATAGGCCATACTTTCTACATTTTTCAAAGACTTTTCTCAAGTGGACTAAGTGCTCTTCATCAGTCTTAGAGTAGACAGTGATGTCATCAAGATATATGACTATGAAGTAACCTATGTCTTCTGAAAAAGCTATGTACATTTCCCTTTGGAAAGTATCCCCCGCATTCATTAAACCGAATGGAATTTTAACATACATGAATGTACCCCAAGGTGTAGTGAAAGAAATTTTGAGTTGGTCACTTGGAAAGACTAGAGCTTGGTTATAACCTGAGAAGCCATCTAGTAATGATATTCTTTGTGAGACAACTACTTTTTGGAGTATGTGATCCATTTTAGGCAAGGGGTAATTTTCTTTCAAGGAGGCTTTGTTAAAATTTCTAAAGTCAATACAAAGCCTAATCTCCTCGGTCTTCTTCCTAACTAGCATAAGGTTGGACACCCATTCTGAGTATCAGACAGGGACTATGATCCTAGCATCGTACATCTTTTTTATTTCTTTCTCAACTGACGGTCACAAGAGGGGGTTAATTCTTATCAATTTTTGTTTAAATGGTTTTTGATTTTCTTTGAGAGGAATTTTATGTTGGATGATTTTGGTGTCACAGGATTTCAAGTCTTCATACCCCCAAGCAAACACATCTTTAAATTCGCTAAAAAGCTCAATGTATTTATGTTTTTTGCGAGGTGGGAGAGTTTTGGACAGCTTGATTATTTTGGGCTCTTTCACTCCCCCAATGTTACATTCTTCTATATTTGTTTCAGTGGATTCCATCTTGGGTTTTTTAGCTACATCATTAAAATCGAACAACTCTTCTAGTGGTGTAAGGCCTCTTGGCAAGGTGTCATCTTTGTACTATAGAATTTCAAGTTCTCTTTGATATTATTTATCAAATACTTCTACAACACAAGGGTTTTGAAGGTGTTTTCTATCATTATCAAGGGGCAGCTCTGTTTTGGGAGTTTCATTTTCAACAAAATTATTTCTTTCAAATCTTAAACTTTGTTTTATGCTTGAAAAGTCATTTCTGGATTGTAGAAAATCATCTATTTGGTCATCATTGTCAAACACTTGCCAATGGTTCAATTTGTCTGGTACAGTAGGCCTATTCTTTATTTTGATGAGGTATTGATTGCTTTCATAAGGTAAAGAGCAATTGCTGGTAGCAAAGGAAAGTTCATTAACAAGGCAGTTTCGGGCCCTAGGGATGAAAATGAGCTCATATTTCTCAAAGGTTTTGAGAAGTTCTAGGGCAACATTTCTATATTTCCTTATTCTAGGGTTCTTAGCTGAATATTCTCCCTTAATTTGATTTATGATCAGTTTTGAATCTCCTTGAACCAAGATTTTCTTAGCTTTGAGGTCTTTGAGTAGGTGTAAACCAATAAGGAGAGCCTCATATTCTACAACGTAGTTGGTGCATTGGAAATCTAGCCTATAGGAATGGCCTTCATTTGTGTTGTGGAACCAAACCCCTACTCTTGAACCAGCCTTACCATAAGAGCCATCAAAGATTATATGCCAAATGGTGTCAATTTATATTTTGTCAATGTTCTGCACTTCGAGGATGCTAGAGTTTGGGGTGTCATTTTCTTGGTTAGAGGATTGGCTTGGTTGTTCTGAGGGGCTTAGTTCTCTCTCCTTGTCATTAACTTGTTCATTTATGTCATTTTCATTATACAAGATGAAGGAGTCAAGGTATGAGTGAATGGAATAAACTGGTGTGTTATTTGGCCTATCTATGTTACTCACCATGTATTTCATGTGGGATTCCCGATATAATATCCTTGTTTGATTGAAAACTAGGATGGTGGCATAAGTCATGTCCATTTGAAGGTTTCCATGGAGTTTGGCCCCCCATGATCTAGATAAAAGCATGCCATACTTTGGGGGGATGTCAGCCACAACTATATCCATGACTAGACTCTTAGCAGGGATTTGTGCTAGATTGACACACAGATCTTTGATTAGGCCTAGACACTTGACCCTACTGGAATCAAAAGAGTACAAGTCTTTATAGGGATTTGTGATATCTAAGCCCAATCTCTCCATCACAACCTTTTGCATGAGGTTGTGTGAAGCACAAAAGTCTAACATAGCATTATGTAGAATTTTGTCATGTATGTTCAGCCTTACATAGAAAGGAGGGACAACTCCTTCTTGATATTTTCCCTCTACTTCAGGACCAAACAATAGCTCTGGTTTATCATCAGTTAAGTTTAAATTATCAATATCATTCCCTATATTTAACACTTTGAAAATATAGGATCTATATACCTCTTCGGTTACCAATTCAGTGAGGGGTATGGTTATCTTGATTTTAGCAATCTCCCCCTCAAACTTGAAAGGTGCAGGTGTCTTTATTGTATTTACATCAACTTTATCAGACATGAATTTTTATACATTTTTTATTTGCTGATTCTGATTTGATGGTTTGGACAACAATGTTTTTTTAGGGCTACTAGTTGAAGTACTAGGGCAACTTGATTCATTATTAGGTTGGCTAGTCTTGTGTTTTTTTAGGTCAGCTTTTTTGGCCATAGTATTTGTGGTTTCTGTTGTCTATTTAGGAATATGTTCAGAGGTATTTCTTACAGTAGTGTTTGGCTGGTTTGTTTTAGGAACATCTTGATTCTTTTTGCTCCTAAAGTCATATTTCCTATGGACTTCCATAATGGAATTCTTAAATCCTAGTCTATATTCTTCGGAATCTTCATATGATTTCTCATTTGGTTTAGAAGAAAACATCCTTTGTTCTTCCTCGGTAAGGAAGGTGTTGTCCTTATCATCCGAACCTATGACATTTACATGGTCTTCTTCCAACTACTCAGGCTCTCTTTCATATTCATCTACATAGTTGTCTTGGAAAGGAGGTCTGATTTGTTGGTCACTATCTCTTTGTCTAAATTGAGGAGGGTCTCTTCTAAAATTTTGATTCCTATTCCTGTTTTGAAGATTGGCTTGATTTTCCCTAGGACGTGTTCTCTAATTCAAACTGATTTTTTCCATCATTCTCTCCATTTTCCTAACTATGGAGTCAAGCTTGGTGTCAGCAGAGGAGGTTGTAGGAGTTGTGTCATCTCTATAAGTCACCCTTTTTTATGATCTCATCCTAGCCCTTTTCTCAATTAAATTGGCCTCTACACTCATAGCCCCTTTTTGCATGTCTTCTAAAGTTAGGTAATCTCTCTCCCTTAGTTGATAGGCCATATCAATATCGAAGCCTTCGGGATATTTTATTAAGGCTAAGCCTTGAAGAGGTTTTATGTGAGGTGGGAGGGCATTGTAAACACTGTTAAGCCTAGTGGAGTAGCCATGAACACTTTCTCCCGGATTCCTTTTAAGATTGATATACTCGGAAAGAATTTGAAGGGGGTTTTTCTTGATTTCCCATTTGTTTACAAAGGTTTGGTAGAGAGTAGGGAGATCATGAATGTCGTTGGGAGGTAAGTCTTTAAACCATTTCTTGGGTTCTCCCCCTAGGCTCTGAGCAAAAATCCTCATTTTTATGGTTTCTTCTTCTATCTCCATGTAGTCAAAAGCATCACTAATTCTATCTACATGTTTATGAGCAATGATGGATTCAGTCCCTAAGAAGTGAGGGATCTTGGAGTGATAGTCATTTGGCAGAGGTAATAGTGGTTTTTGTAGAGCCAGTGAAGCATACCAGGCTGCCATGATGGGAGGAAAAGGAAATAAGCGCTAATTTACAAGGGGAGGATTTGTGAGAGGTGGAGTAGGATGGAGTGGGGTGGTTTGCAGAATGGTGACATGAATGGGTGTAGCTGAGGTACTTGGACTGGAGAACTAATTCTGAGTGGCTTTGAGATGAAAAGGGCTGAAGTGATGGAGAAGATGAAAGTCAAGTGGAGTGGAAGGAGAAGCTTCTCTACTGGAGCTTTGCTGCAAATCTACAAGGTCAGTTTGGTCAACCCTACTTTGTGACTTGGTCCTGAATATATTCTTGGTATGGTGCAAGTCAAACTAAGGATCTTGTGAAATTGTAAGGTGTTCTGGTGTAGAACTTGCTCTATGAATGGTCCTAACAGTGGGTGAGTTTCTAGCTTTAGAAGTTTGCCACAAAATCTTTTCTGGGTCATCAACTACGGTAGAAGGATTTGGGTCTGGGTGTGATCTAGTATTGATCCTGTTAGCCACCAATAAAATTTGTCATATCAAATGGTGGCTAAAACATTTTTGAGCCACCAAGAAAAACTTTTATTTCTAAAAATTTTATCTCTTGAAGACTCTTGAAGACATGATGCCCTTGTTTCAATCTTCACTACTGTTTCCATTTAGAAATCAGAAATTCTGTTGATTCCATAAGAAAAATATTGCTACAAAGGCCATTTTTTCCCTTCCCTCCACCACAAAACTAACCTTCATTTTTTCCTCCTCTTTTCCTCATAAACTTCCTGTTTTTCCCTTTGTTTCATTTACCCATTCATAAAATCCCCTTTACAGAGTTTTAAAATCCTTTTTAAACACTGCCAAAACCCCCAAATCCATTGAAAACTTGAGAAAAATTTCATAAAAAACATATTTTTTATTATAGACTTAAGCCCCCTTGGGCTAAGTCTTAAACCACTTCCCCATTATATGCCATGGTGCTAAAACCAGGCACTAAGCCATTTGGGCGCTTAATCACATCGGAAAAATCCGAGCGCATAAGTCTATTTTCCATGTTCAAAAGTTCCAATGCGATTGAGCCCCTTTACATAAACTCCGCCCTCCACTTTATTCATATAACTCATGCCTGGGACTAAGAGTTAAAGGTCTCGAAGTGCTAATCGCATCGCAAATATCAAATGGGTAGATTAAAAAGCCCAAGATCGAAGCTCCAATTGCAATTGGTCCTTTATTATATACGCCCCGGGCCTATGACGTTCCATATAAACCACGGGGCCTGCAATCGGGCACTAGCCATTTCATATATATATTTTCCACCCCGATCCACCAAAAATTTGTGTTATATTAAAACTTTGGGTTTTCATACATTATGAAGGGTTTCCACCGGTTCGCTTGTAAAATCAATCTCCGCCGTTGATCTTGAGCCGATCAAACAGCCCGCACTACATTGCATCGCAATTTTCATTGGGTGCATTTGTTTGTCCCCTCCGATTGGCATTCCCCGATGGATCTTTAGCCGTTGGATCTATCCGCCATATCCCAAATCCAATGGCCCACATTCACTCCACTCATTAGCCTTACCTCCACTTCAGAACCCTCCGATTCATTTCCCACTGTCGATCTAAGCTACAGATCGACGGTCAACGCTCAATCGCATTGGCGCTGTGAAATTTATTCTTCCTGCCGATTGAATGCCTCCGATTGCATCTGGATCGTCCATGTGTCCAAATCTAATGGTCCAGATCGCGCCTCATGACTTTGGTTATATTTCATGTGCCTTGCGTTCTAATGTTTTTTGGCCCATCGTGGCTGTTGATCTCTGTAGATCAATGGTCCTCCTTCACCTTTTATCCGCTTTGTTAATTCGTCCAACCCCAAGATTCAATCCTAGCCGTTGATCTTCGACATCCAACGGCCCATATTAAACCTGATAGGCCTACCTCCTATGGATCCTGCCCCCCTTCAGAGTTAATCTCAGTCGTCCATCTCAGATCTAACGGCCCATAATAAAACCACCCACTTTTTCTTCCACCCACGCATATGTTTCATATCGCGCTCATTTTCCTACCATTAGATCTAAGGTCCCAGATCTAACGGCCCACATCACAAGTCAGGTAACTTTAAACGCGGAAGATAATTTCCCAAAGGCCACGCGAAATGGGCAGTTTTCTGATGCCACATGTCGGGCAGGGACGTGTATCGCGTTCCAAAAGGAAAAACCGCCTCCTCGCCCTTTTGCCACACGAAAACCACTGTTTTTACTCCCAAAAACCACTTTCCCTCTTTCGATTTGTGATTTATCGCGCGCAGTGCCTGCCGTTGATTTCTGTAGATCAACGGCCTAGATTTAATCTGGCCTTTACATATCACCCTCCACCCTCGCCGAAGGTTTTCAGCGCAGATCTCCACTGTTGATTATGTGGGCGGGTCTAATCCAATGGCCCACAATCAACTCGAACCCCCAACTCTATGATTATCATATTTCTTCCGAAATAAAGGTTTTTACCCCCATTTCTTTGCATTTCTCTTATCTTCCAAATAGTGTGGCTCCTTCACACTATTAAATCAAAACTAATCTTGATCGTCGGTCTCTACGCGATCAACGGATCTGACTTGTTGGCTCCCTTGGCTCTCCTTTTGACCTCATCTAAACCAATCCCAATCGTTGGATGATGCCATCCAACGGCCACGCTCCTCCCCATGCCCTCTTAAGAAATTTTTTTCCAAAAAACACAGGATTTTATAAATATTGTTTGTATTTTGCAGGGATTAATGGTTTTCCATTATATTGAAAGAAAAATCCAAAGGTTGGGAATGATGATTCCCATGCCTTTGATTCATCAAAGGGAAGCCATTCATGGGTTCGAATTCCACGTTTCATCAATGCTTGATGGGCATTGATGCCATATGAGCCCTGTGAGGCCCTGCACATCAACAAGACACACAACAATGTATAAAATAATTAAAGAGTATCAGTGTCAAAGACAAAACGAAACAGAACAGAATATTGAAGACAATTTTTAGGGGATTACAACTAAGATTGATTATCAAAAGCCTAATCCTCCAAATTAAAACACAATTAAAAGAAAATGATAAGTGCTTATCAAACAGAAAGGCCTCCACTGCCACATTAGAGGCAAATTTATTCCTCTCAGCTACCACAAAGCCACATGTGCCTCAAGCATTCAAACAGAGGCCAAAGTTATTGATCAGAAAATATATTTGCCTCAACACAGCCAAACAATTAATTCTGCCAAATGACTTAATGCAGAAAATATCAGCAGAGTTAAGTCTATCCTGAAAGAGAGCCTAAAAGTCAATAAAATCTCCCACCGAGCTTAATTCTTAATGTAAAACATTTAATACAGAGGAAACATATGTAAGATTCTTCATCGAGCCCCTCAAAGGCCAAGAAGCCTTAAAGACTGTATTAAATGCCCTTGGAGATCTGTTATCAGATCCCACCTCATTCTTCTATAAATACTTCTGTGGAAGATGAGAAAATGTTGGTTGCAGAACTTTGAAATATACTTGAGCTTGAGACTTCTACTTGTAAATAGTGTTCAGTGGCTCTTAAAGCTATGCTTGTGATAGAATAGTTAGGCAGAGAAGTGAAGATGATTGCTAAACTGAAACATTGGACTTAAAGTTGTAACTGGTTTGGAGCATCAATACAAGCTGATTTATGGGATCCTGGTCTATGTCGACGATGATGTTATTTCTTATTGTAAATTGTTATTTTATTTCTATTTTCACTTTGTTCATCTTCTCTTATAAAGAATAGCAAGCATAGAGTTAGGATTTACTGTATATTAGTACCCTTCTCTGACTGATAACCCTTATCTAAATGTTTTCTTCCAAATTGTGTTATTTAGGAATGATTTAATTCAGTTCAAGCAATAGGAATGTTGGCGTTCCCTCATCCTCCTGTTTAGCTAAATATTATTCCTGAATGTTGTTTTCAGCTTATGTTAAGTAGAGATGAGCTAAGGAAGATATGGTGTGCCCTGGTCCTAGTTTTATCCCCAAAGACTGTCTGAAAGTTTCCCTTGGAATGTGTTGAAAGATGGCTAGTTTCGAAGCACTTACCAGATCTTAGACCATTCTTTGTTCTCTTATGTGTTTGTCTTGAAAGTTACCAAGTAAAGCAGAGCTAGGAGAGGTTTTGTGGTGAGCCAGGCCCGCTAGTTTCTTCTCCAACAATTGCCTTCAAGTTCCCCTCTATGTTTTAAATTTTTTCTATTGAAAGTACATCAAAGGCTGGCTAGTTTCAAAGTACTTACTAGATCCTAGATTTATTTTATGTTATTCTTAAGTGTTTGTCAAAGGCTGGCTAGTTTCAAAGTACTTACCAGATCCTGGGCTGCTCTTTGTTCTTCATTTGTTTAAATCCCCTTCTTTTTGTATCATTTCATTCCATAAATCAAACTTTAAAGAGATCCTTAGACATAGATGACTTGCCCCATGGACCACTCTTGCCCCTTGCTATTTCAATTAAACCCTATTATGACTCCATAGCCCAATGGACTAAAACCTACAATTTGTCTTTCTTTTTGGGCCAAAGCTTGTTATATTTGCTTGCAACTTCTCACCTTTGAAACTCTTTGCATTTAGAACTTTCCCCTCAAATAATAATCATGCTCAACCATCCAAAACAAAAAAAAACCCTTGGACTTCATAACTAGCCTAATATCATCACCCAAAAGCTTTTAAAGATAAATCAATCTTTGCACTTTATTGGAGAGATCCCTCTCTGGATTCAGGAGGGCTAGATCCTAGAATCCCAAAGTGGTTGAAATGATGTTTCTCCCTGTAGTCGGACTTTTTCCAATCTTGCTGATTACGGGGAGCTAACATTTCTTGCGACTCTGCTGGGGATTTTCTGAGTGATTTTCATTTCAAATAATCATAAAATATTAGAAATTCCTTTCTTTCAAAAAACATTTGTTCTGTTAGCTGGTAGAACCGTTAGGCATAACATCTTTGGCCAACAAACATTGTTTTGTGAGTAAAAAGCATCCTTTTCAAGCACTACCAAGTAATGGTAATCACGATGAAACTTGTTTGAATCAATGACAAAATAGGCAAACCTTAGGATTCTCATAAGACTTTATATAACCTTGAAAGATCAGTTGGCTTAGCCATAAGAGTAAGACTGTTTTTGTCTCATAACCGTAGCTAAGTTTTGAAACAGATTTAGGGCACTCTTAACAACCAATAGGACTGAAAAAATAACTCAGAAAACCCAAAAATATTTCAGATTGGTATTTAATAAACATGGTGGTGGACCATAAAACCTTTTACCTCCTTAGGAGCTAAAAAATTCCACTTGGCAACTCCAAAATCCTAAACAGACCTTAAGAATCCACTGGGAAGAACCATTATCATCATAACATCATTTGAACTTAGTTAGAGGACTATAGGATTAAAATTCGTGTAAAACAGAATAGTTGACCTCTTAAAGATTGTCATATCTAATTGAACTTTTATTGTTTAGTTGGGTCTCAAAACACAGCATAGTGGCTCCTAGAAAGATTCATACTAGAGCCTATCCTGACCTAGATCCACCTGAGATAGTTGATAACCCAGAAAGTATCCTTAGGAAGTCTCCTAAGATAAAATTTTCAACTGTTTTCAGATCACCCTTGAGAGCTAATTCAGTTCCTGAAAACCTTGCAGATCTACAAGAAACACATGGTGGTGGAACCATAAAACATTTTACCTCCTTACGAGCTAAAAATTTTCCACCTGGAGACTCCACACTCTGAAACTCCCAAAAGACCAAATGAATCCACTGGTAGAAGACCTTGAACTAATTGAACAGACATAGTGACCTCTTTTTTTGATTTACAAACATGGATTTAGATATAGACCCAGATGACAAACATATGATCATGATGGAAAAGTTGATATGCATGCTTGGAAGAAGGGCGGATAGGTTTATGGATAATTTAAACGTTGGTGATCCAGAAAATCATATGCCTTTCCCTGAGCAAATGCAAACTCTACCACTACAAGACATGTAAGATAAACATGATTACAGAGAAAATAATCAAGGAAAATTTCTAATCATGATGGAAAAGATGATGCATATGCTTGGGAAAATAATGGATAGGTTGATGGCTAATATGAAAATGGATGATCTGGAGTGAGCTACACTTTCCCTTGATCAAACACAAGCCCAATCACCTCAAGATCAAGACAGTGACCAAGCTATGAATTATGATCAACACCTTATAGAAAATGATGAGCAAAATCATAAAGAAAGCAATAAAGAAGGCTGCCAAGAAATTTTTGATTTCCTTCCTATATCTTGTACTATGTCGATATGAGATCTTCACAATCAAATTTCGAATACTAATAGTGAGCAATGCTTTGAGGACATGACATAAAATCCTCAAATTTTTCCTACAAGCACAAGTCAAGATCCCCTAGAAGAGGCTCAAGAGAACATCCGGCCTCAAAATTAGCCTTTACAAGAGACAGAGAACCGTTGTACTTATGTTCAAAGGGACATAGAAATATTTTCCTTTTTGACATAAGAAGAGATAGATCAGACCATTAATAAACAGTTAGTCTCTGAAAATTATTGCAAAACAAATACTCTTGCTCATTCATGAAGATAACTCTGTTGTAAAGATGCAAAGAGTTCTTTTGTTGGTCATAAAATATAGGGCCACTCTTCTTTTGTTTATACTCAAAGAAAAATCTCTCCTTTGACAGAAGAACGAATTGATCAAATACTAAGCAAACAACTACCCTACAAACCATCATCTAAACCACAAATTCATGAACATGGTGCCTATTCCACAGAACAATCCAATGGCACTTGAAACAAAGAGGATAGTAAAGAAATCAATGATAATAATGAAACTAGTCATCTTTGGAATATGAATTTTGATGGGTTATGTACTAAAACTAATGCAGGTGCAAGAATTTGGCTTTAAAATACAGGAAACAATTATTCTGAAGCCTATTCATACAAACTGAATTTTCAATGCACAACTGACATAGTAGAGTATGAGGCACTTCTCTTAGGGCTACACTTATTGAAAAAAATAGGAGCCCAGAAGATAACAGTTCACGGAAATGAATAATTGGTAATTAGGCAAGTGAAAGAAGAATGCATGGTTGAACATCCCAGACTTAAAGCCTACAAGGATGATACCATATATTTATTAAAATCTTTTAAATATTTCCAACTTATCCTTGTTCCTAAAGACCAAAACAGTTTTGCTAATGGATTAGCCCTTGTGGCTAGTACATGTCTAAGACCTTGGGAGAGCAAACAATATACAATTCAAGATAAATTTAGACCAGCTGTCCCAAACAATAAAATATACTGGCAAAACTTTGAAGGAGAAAAAAAAATAGTAGACCATCCTACTGAGGATATAATTTCTTTTCAAGAAGAGACTTCTCCATTCAATAATGTTAATCTGCCATTCGAAGAACTTGAATTTATATCAGAAGTAAGCATAGATTTAAAGAAAGAAGATATTTCACTGTTTACTATTTTACAGGTTAAGGATGATGATACTTCCAAGCCAGATACTAACAACGCAGTCCTCAAAGCTGAAGACTTGGAAACACACAATCTACTAGATATGGAGAGCCGGAAAGAAGAGAACCTTCATCTTTTATTTATTGATACTTTGGAAAAGTGTGTGGAAGTCCCAACCAGCTTAAATTATCAAGCATGGATCCTTTGCAAGAGCCAGAGACATGAAAAGCTATCACCTCCTATGATAGTCTTGATTTTAAAGATTAATCTTCAAAATGTACTATGGATACCTCTAACAAGTAGCCAAAGTTTCTTCTTCTTTATGATATTACTCAATTGGCTACATTGGCACTTTTGTATCATATGAAGATGTAAATACTCCATGTTAGAATAGGTTAGATAGGAATGTCAATATAGCTCAATTTTAAGCATTTAGATAGTTGTTGATTTTTTGTCTCCGAAGAAAAATAAAAAATACAAAAATACAAGAACAACAAAAAGAGAAAAGAGGGAAAATTGCAAAAATAAGAAAGGTATAGCCCCGTACCAAAAAAGAGAAACAAATCTGAAAGTGTGCAAGCTCAAATGGCACTCCTGAAAAACACACTTCTAGTTAGTCAAACAGCCTAATCTTGGCTAATTAGTTTTAAATTTCCTGCTGATAGGATAGTGAATTCGATTTTCCAAACTGTTTAAACTTGGCTTATCAATAGATAGATTAGGATAGAAATTAAAGGTTCAAACATGCTCAAAATATGAACCTAAGTGTCCAAAGGAAGAATGAATCAAATCTGTTTAAATTTCTGAGTCAAAATAGAGGTAAAACTAGTTCTAAATAGCTCAAAATCTAAACCAGATGGTAAAGAAAAATAGCTCAAACAAGAGTCAAAACAGAGCTAAAAAAAGATGAAGGAAGTGCTTTGAAATTTCAGATCTTAAGCCTTCCATTTTGATTTTAATTTTCTGCAAAAATAATATCTATGTGCAGCTTGTTTTTATGCCATAGATCAGCATCAAGTTAGACTGTTCAATCCTGACTTGTATGTTTTTGAATTTTTGTTGTAGAGTTTAGAGAATAAAATCTGTTAGACTGTCTAATCCTAACAGATTGGTAGATTAGGAAGAGAAGCATATGGACTCACCTGTTTAAACTGAGTTCAGGTAGAAATAAGGAGTAGAATTAGATTAGTTTTATGCTTTAAAAAGAATAAAATTTAGTAAAAAGAGTTTGCCAATCCAACTACACTCTAAAGAAGAAAAAATGTTAGATCAGTAGGATTGGGTAGGTAGAAAGCTTGTGTTGGTGAATATCCATTGTTTTCCATGGTTGCTAACATATTTTCAGAGCAAGAAGATCATTCAAGTGCAGATAGGCAGCCCAATGGATAAGGCACTAATCAGCCTCCTAGAGAATGCAGGTCTGAAGTTCTTGATGCCTTCAAGAAGGCAACATCCCCAAGTGGAGCCACTGTTAGCCACCAATAAAATTTGTCATATCAAATGGTGGCTAAAACATTTTGGAGCCTACAAGAAACACTTTTATTGCTAAAAATGTTATCTCTTGAAGACATCATGCCCTTGTTTCAATCTTCACTGTTGTTTCCATTTATAAATAAAAAATTATACTGATTCCATAAGAAAAAAACTACTGCAAAGGCCATTTTTTCCCTTCCCTCCACCACAAATCTAACCTTCATTTTTGCCTCCTCTTTTCCTCATAAACTTCCTCTTTTTCCCTTTTTTTCATTTCCCCCTTCATAAAATCCCCTTTATAGAGTTTAAAACTCCCTTTTAAACATTGCCGAAACCCCCAAATCCATTGAAAACTTGAGAAAAATTTCATAAAAAACACATTTTTTATTACAGACTTAAGCCCCCTTGGGCTAAGTCTTAAACCATTTCCCCATTATATGCCCTGGTGCTAGAACCAGGTGCTAGGCCATTTGGGTGCTTAATCGCATCGCAAAAATCCGAGTGCATAATTCTATTTGCCATGTTCAAAAGTTCCAATGCGATTGAGCCCCTTTACATAAACTACGCCCTCCGCTTTATTCATATAACTCATGCCCAGGACCAAGAGTTAAAGGTTCTGAAGCGCTAATCGCATCGCAAATATCAAATGGGTAGATTAAAAATCCCAAGCTCAAAGCTCCGATTGCGACTGGCCCTTTATTATATACGCCTTGGGCCTATGACTTTCCATATAAACCACGGGCCCCGCAATCGGGTGCTAGCCATTTCATATATATATATTCCACCCCTATCCACCAAAACTTTGTGTTATATTAAAAATTTGGGTATTCATACATTATGAATGGTTTCTGCCGGTTCGCTTGTAAAAGCAATCTCCGTCGTTGATCTTGAGCCGATCAAACGGCCTGCACTACATCGCATCGCAATTTTCGTTGGGTGCATTTGTTTGTCCCCTTTGATTGGCATTCCCTGATGGATCTTTCACCGTTGGATATATCGACCATATCCCAGATCCAACGGCCCACATTCGCTCCACTCATTAACCTTGCCTCTACTTCAGAACCCTCCGATTCATTTCCCACCGTCGATCTGAGCTGCAGATTGACGGTCAGTGCTCAATCACATCGACGCTGTGCAATTTCTTCCTCCCACCGATTGAATGCCTCTGATTGCATCTGGACCATCCATGTGTCCAGATCGGACGGTCCATATCGCGCCTCACGACTTTGGTTATATTTCATGCACCTTGTGTTCTAATGTTTTTTGGCCCGTCGTGGCCGTTGACCTTTGCAAATCAACGGTCCTCCTTCACCTTTTCTCCGCTTTGTTAATTCTTCCAACCCCAAGATTCAATCTTAGCCATTAATATTTGACATCCAATGGCCCATATTAAACCTGACAGGCTTGCCTCCTATGGGTCTTGCCTCCCTTTAGAGCTAATCTCAGTCGTCCATCTCAGATCTAACAGGCCATAATAAAAGCACCCCCTTTTTCTTCTGCCCATGCATATGTTTCATATCGCGCTCATTTTCCCACCGTTATATCTGAGGTCCCAAATATAACAACCCACATTGCAAGTCACGTAACTTTAAGCGTGGAAGATAATTTTCCAAAGGACACATGAAATTATTTGGTTTTGTGATGCCATGTGTCGAGCGGGGACGCGCATCACGTTCCAAAAGGAAAAACTGCCTCCCTGCCTTTTTGTTGCGCGAAAACCACTGTTTTTACTCCCCAAAACCACTTTCCCTCTTTAAATTTGTGATTTATCGTGCATAGTGCCTGCTGTTGATTTCTGTAGATCAATGGCATAGATTTAATCTGGCCTTTACATATCACCCTCCACCCTCGCCGAAGGTTTTCAGCGCATATCTCTACCATTGATTGTGTGGGCGGGTCTAATCCAATGGCCCACGATCAACCCAAACCCCCAACTCTATGATTATCATATTTCTTCTGAAATAAAGGTTTTTGCCCCCATTTCTTCGCATTTCTCTTATCTTCCAAATAGTGTGGCTCCTTCACATTGTTAAATCAAAACTAATCCTGACAGTCGATCTCTGCGGAATCAATGGATCCGAGTCGTTTTCTCCCTTGGCTCTCCTTTTGACCTCATCTAAACCAATCCCAATGGTTGGATGATGCCATCCAACGGCCACGCTCCTCCCCACGCCCTCTTAAGTAGTTTTTTCCAAAAAACGCAGGATTTTATAAATATTGTTTGTATTTTGCAGGGATTAATGGTTTTCCATTATATTGAAAGAAAAATCCAAAGGCTGGGAATGACGATTCCCATGCCTTTGATTCATCAAAGGGAAGCCATTCATGGGTTCGAATTCCATGTTTCATCAATGCTTCATGCCATATGAACCCTGTGCGGCCCTACACATCAACAAGACACACAACAATGCATAAAATAATTAAAGAGTACCAGTGTCGAAGATAAAACGCAGTAGAACAAAAGATTGAAGACAATTTTTAGGGGATTATGGCTAAGATTGATTATCAAAAGCCTAATCCTCCAAATTAAAACACAGTTAAAAGAAAATCATAAGTGTTTATCAGACAGAAAGGCCTCCATCGCCACATCAGAGAAAAATTAATTCCTCTCAGCTACCACAAAGCCACCTGTGCCTCAAGCATTCAAACAGAGGCTGAAGTTATTGATCAGAAAAGATATTTGCCTCAACATAGCTAAACAATTAATTCTGCCAAATGACTTAATGCAGAAAATATCAGTAGAGTTAATTCTATCCTGAAATAGAGCCTAAAAGTCAATAAAAGCTCCCACCGAGCTTAATTCTTAATGTAAAACATTTAATACAGAGGACACATATGTAAGCTTCTTCATCGAGCCCCTCAAAGGCCGAGAAGCCTTAAAGACTGTATTAAATACCCTTGGAGATCTGTTATCAGATCCCACCTCCTCATTCTTCTATAAATACTTTTGTAGAAGATGAGAAAATGTTGGTTGCTGAACTTTGAAATATACTTGAGCTTGAGACTTCTACTTGTAAATAGTGTTCACTGGCTCTTGAAGCTCTGCTTGTGATAGAATAGTTAGGTGGATAAGTGAAGATGATTTCTAAACTGAAACATTGGACTTAAAGCTGTAACTGGTTTGGAGCATCAATACAAGCTGATTTATGGGATCCTGGTCTATGTCGACGGTGATGTTATTTCTTATTGTAAATTGCTATTTTATTTTTGTTTTCACTTTGTTCATATTCTCTTATAAAGAACAACAAGCATAGAGTTAGGATTTACTGTATATCAGTACCCTTCTCTGACTGATAACCCTTATCTAAATGTTTTCTTCCGAATTGTATTATTTAGGAATGATTTAATTCAGTTCAAGCAGTAGGAATGCTGGTGTTCCCTCGTCCTCCTGTTTAGCTAAATATTATTCCTGGATTTTTTTTTCAGTTTATGTTAAGTAGAGATGAGCTAAGGAAGATATGGTGTGCCCTAGTTCTAGTTTTATCCGCAAAGACTGTCTGAAAGTTTCCCTTGGAATGCGTTGAAAACTGGCTAGTTTCGAAGTACTTACCAGATCTTAGACCATTCTTTGTTCTCTTATGTGTTTTTCTTGAAAGTTACCAAGTAAAGCAGAGCTAGGAGAGGTTTTGTGGTGAGCCAAGCCCGCTAGTTTCTTCTCCAACAGTTACCTTCAAGTTCCCCTCTGTGTTTTAAATGTTTTCTATTGAAAGTACATCAAAGGCTGGCTAGTTTCAAAGTACTTACCAGATCCTGGATTTCTTTTATGTTATTCTTAAGTGTTTTTCAAAGGCTGGCTAGTTTCAAAGTACTTACCAGATCCTAGGCTGCTCTTTGTTCTTCATTTGTTTAAATCCCCTTCTTGTTGTATCATTTCATTCCATAAATAAAACTTCAAAGAGATCCTTAGACATAGATGACTTGCCCCATGGACCACTCTTGCCCCTTGTTGTTTCAATTAAACCCTATTACGACTCCATAGCCCAATGGACTAAAACCTGCAATTTGTCTTTCTTTTTGGGCCAAAGCTTGTTCTATTTGCTTGCAACTTCTCACCTTTGAAACTCTTTGCATTTAGAACTTTCCCCTCAAATAATAATCATGCTCAACCATCCAAAACAAAACAAAACTTTTGGACTTCATAACTAGCCTAATATCATCACCCAAAAGCTTTTAAAGATAAATCCATATTTGCACTTTATTGGAGAGAATTCTCTCCAGATTCAGGAGGGCTAGATCCTAGAATCCCAAAGTGGTTGAAATGATGTTTCTCCCTGAAGTCAGAATTTTTCCAATCTTGCTGATTACGGGGAGATAACAGATCCTTTGTGAAGCCAGATCTCTTTACTCGAATATCAGAGAGGCTTTACTCACACAAGGTATAACTAGGTGCTTAAAAACTAATTTGGACCAATTTGACATAAACCTAGAACAACCTATGGGACTAGTGATATGAAAAAAGGCCTACTAGAGTCTAGTGGAGTCGCCAGGTGGATTCTTTTTTGAAATTTTGAGGATATGTATACAATGGTCCACCACAAAATTCTTGATAAAAATCAATCTAGGGAGTACTTTTGGGTTTTTGAGTTTCTTTATGTAGCCTTAAGGTTAATGAGTATCCCCTAGCTGAGTTATTATCTTGTTAGGATGGTGAAGCAATTAGTTTCTACTCTTGGTTATGGGTTGGTTTTTAAGTCAAACTAGGGATGTATATGAGTCTGTAAGATTTTTTCAGGCTACTATGAACTCAGTCCCACCATGATCGCCATTATGCTAGCTCCCCGTAATTTGCTAGATTGATTGAGATACAAATGGACAGGGTGACATCAAACCAAGCTTTGGAATCCAAGGACCTAGCCTTCCTGGATTTGGAGAGGGATCTCTCTAGTAGGTGCAAAGATGTGAACTTGTTTGCTAATTAGGGTTGATTTTAGGCTAGATGTTAAGTGTAGGGTATTTTGATTGTTTTTGGTTGGGTATGATGCTCAGATGGATTTATATAGAAAACATGGAATATTGTTAAGTCATTGGGCAATGGAGTCTAACAAGGTCATGATAAGTTCATCAATGGTTTCAAGAGAATTTGTAGGGAAATTTTAACTTGGTTGGTGGATCTTTTAAGGTTGTGAAGGGTCATGAGGTGAACATTAAGCTTGGGTACAATAAGCTAATAAAGGGCAAACAATGAATCCTTTATGTACTTGTAAACTGAGAGAGTTAGAATATTTATGAGAATATCAAAATAATCAAAAGGCATAAGCAAAACCTAATTCATTTTATTTCAGACTGAAAGCAGATAATCAACCAAGACAAACATTTAGATGAAACATAGAAAGGAAAGAAACTTATTTAACTTTCATAGATTTCATCATTAAGAGCAGAAAAACATTTAAGATGCACAAGTAGTTATAACCATAGAAGAAGAGAAAACTCTGAAAATCTAAAGTTACAGCTATGAAGGTTCTTTGAAACAAATTTAGCTAGTAAAGGCAAAGAGCATGATTCAAACAGACTTCTTTGACAAACCTAAGCAAAGCTGCTTTAAAGAGGAGATTCCAAGGACAGAGTATTTCAGTGGCCACAATATGCAGGGCTAGCCATAAATCATACTTGACACTAACTGATCTAAACCATTCAAGAAATGGACAAGCTAAGAAATTCTTATAGAGCAAGAGATGGATTCCCTAACATATCTCAATAGAAGAAAACATTGAGGCAGTGAAGGACAAATAGAAGTAAGGTGCCATCATGAAACATTTATTAATCTAAATTTTTTGTCCTACTGCAACATAGAAAGATGGAAAACATAATGGAAAAATAGAAAACATGAACATAAGAAACACTTCACCATCAACCAGGCTTATGGATCCTGCAAACAATCCTCCTCCATCAACAAACAAATCAGGTCATGCATGAGCTCCAAGACATCAAATTATCATCAAAAACTCCAAGAGACTATGTATTGCTTAAGCATAATTCATCAAAATCCCACTAATACATAAGAGCCTCATGCTATATTTATGGAGAAAATGAGGAGGTGGAAACCCTAAGAGGTTTCCAGAAACCCTAATTTAGCCATAAATGTCATAAATATGCTTAATGACCATGCAAGTCCCAAGACACATAAGAGATAAGATAATAAATGAAAAACATCAAAACATAACTCCCAAATCAAATTAGGAGTGTTTTGTCAAAAAAAAACATTAAAAAACCAATTTTTCATTAATCAGTGTCTTTTGTTGACTTTTTGGCAAAAGGTTGTCTCTATGCATAGCGCCATTTCAGCAAAAAATAGGGTTTGTTGTAGCTGAGTTTTGGACCCCTTCCTGGCATCGGATTTGGCCTCGTGATGGCTCGTTGGAAATATTGATGAGTATAATTTCCAAAAATACTTGATTTTTTCTGAATGGATTCCATTTACCTTCTCAAAAAACAAATCTCCCAATACTGATCTGTGCACAGTGCCAGGCCTAAAAAGGAGGCAGAAAGGTCATTTTTGAGGTGTTTTTTGACCTTTTGAGGGGGGGGGGAAATGCTCCAATTGACCTGGAATTTTGTGGGTAGACTGTTGGTGACATGAAAAAAAAAAAAATGTAAACTCCAGTAGCTGATGATTCCCCAAATTTGTGCGTAGCGCCTAGGGTGCTGCACTCCTAGGGGTCAAAATTTGGAAAAAAAAAAAAAGTTTCCGGATTTGCCTCAAAATTGGCATGTACACCCCTCAAGGGGTTTCAGACATTTGCTGGGAAGAATCAACCAAGATTCTGAGGCTATCATGCATTTTGGTCTTTTTTAGCTCTTCTAGCTCCATGAGGGCGTGCTTGAGTTTGGCATTGGCAAGCATGCTCTTCCTTGCATAGTGTTTGACCATTTTCTTCTGCAAGGCAAGGCCCCTCTTCACCTCTTTGAAATGTTTATGCTCTTGTTTATAATAGTAGATGACCCTTTGTGTCCTTTCAAAGTATTTTTCCCATTCTTGAAGCTAGGCATCCTTTTCTAAGAGGAGCAATTTTGTGCTCATCCCTTGGTCCTCATTATCACTGTCTAAATCAACAAAAAGAGGGCCTTGGGAAATATTTTTGATCCTTTTAATCTTTCTTACCTATACCTTCTGTTCAACCTTTTACACTTTTTATTTTCCTTTGTCCAATATTTTGGCTGTTTGAGAAGTGATGGCCCTTTGCCTTTTAGAGGCAGAAAACACATTTCTTCTCCCTCTGTGATATGTGCATGTGAGAGGGGTAACAATAGGAGTTTTAAAGGAAGTTCATCATCATTTTGGCCTTTATTTTTCTTGATATTTTCTGCGCTTGCCTCACTCTGATTTTCTTTGTCATGTATGGATTGATTTTTGTCAAGACAGTCATGACTGTTGTCATGACTATCATGACTCTTTCCTTGACTGTCTGGGGTACTTTGATGGTTGTCCTCCTCATCATCTTGCCCACTTCTTTCATCTTTGTTTTCATCTTGGCTACTCCCCTCCTCTTCAATGTTTTCTTCATTTTCATCATCTTCTTCTCCACTCCTCCCTCCTTGTCCATCATTATCTATCTCAGTTTCCTCCTGACTGTTGCCTTCTATTTGTTCTTCACTAGGGCTACTGTCAGCCCCTTCACTTGGAAATTTAGGGGAGGAGGTAAGAGGTGAAATTATTTGTGGAGAAGGCACATGGGGAGATGATGGATGTGTGGAGGTAGATGGTTGTGAATTGGAAGGCAAGTTCTGCTGGATGAAGGCCCTGGGGTCTGCAAACACATCATGTGAGATAAAGGTCTCCCAAGATATTCCTTGCTGCTCTAGCTAGTATAGGACAATCATCTTGATCAGGGAGTGGTGAAAGAGGCTTGGAATTTGGTGGTCATAGCTTTTCTTCTTGACAACTGAGGCCATTTTATCAATGCTTCGGAAAAGGTAGTAAGGTAGGTTCATCATCTTGACCTTGGTAAAATGCATCATCAACCTTATATGATATGAGTAGATCTGAGAGTATCTCCCCTCACATGTGAAATAACTGATAATCTACCTCATCAATGCAACATACCTCTCCAGCAAATGAGAAAAAGGGAAAACAACCTTACAATTTTGTTGATAGCTGGGTTTCAAATAGGGCCCATAGTAGCTCAACTCCAACTTTTTTTGTTTGAACCACACCTCACCAATGTCTGGTATACCTATTGCTTTGGAAATGATCTCAGATGAAATCTCAAATTGTACTCCTGCCAAATTGACTTGATGGTTTTGCAAGATAAAAACGAATAATCTAGTTAAGTTTGAATGGCTGTTGACTTGCTTGACCTTCTCACAAAATCTGTAGCACCCTACATCCTGGAAGCATGAAAGGATCATAGGAGATGAAGTGAGTGGAGTGGTGTCTAAGGGCTCAAATCTTTTTTCTTTTCCTCCATGATGTTTTGGCTTGGTGGGAGTATGAATCTCATCACCAATGGTATGACTATCTCCCTCTAACATGATGACTGGTCCAAAAAACAGCAGTAGGACCTTTGGACTTTTCTTGAAGGTTTTTGGGAAAACTAAGTGCTTTTAGTAGATTTAGGTCAACTTTTCGCAAAAGGAAAACTAAGGTGAAAATTATTTTTTTAGAGCTTGCACTTGGGGTTTAAAGGTTAGCCTACAGTCACCCAATATTTTTTTGTACTCAAAACAAAATTCACTTGCAAACCCTAACTCAAAAACTAAGTAATTGATCTTTACATAGTCTAGGGTTTGGGCTAATTTTGACTATGGATAGCTTTCTTGTTTTTAGAAAAAGGAGAGCCTGGGAGGAGACAAATTTCACCAACCATTAGACTTTCCTTGTAGAATTTTTGAAGATGAATTTCAGATTTTTGGAGCTCTTTGAGAAAATTTGAGAGATTTGGCCAGAGCGTAGCGTCGGGCGGATTGGGTGGTGTCACGGGTGCCTCCATTCTTTTATGGGCCTGTGCGTAGCATCGGGATAGGTGCATAGCACCAGTCTATGAGCGTGTAGTGTAATGTATTTTTACACTTCTTGCCTCCCTCCTGGGCGTAGCGCTGAAGGCCAGGTGCGTAGCGCTAGCCTCGGTGCGTAGCGCTAGCCTCGGTGCGTAGTGCCCGATAGTTTTCACAGTTTGGTCTGAAAACCGAAAACAATTCTCCTCAATGGCTTTCTTCTCTTTGAAAGTGGAAAATGATGCATGGGGAAGGTTCAAGTGACCTTTATATTTGATTTTGAAAAGAAATTTAAAAATATCAAACCCACTTTTGTAAAGTTAATGTCTTCTATCTTTTAGTGTGCTTTTGACTAATATTTGTTGTGAACACACTTTGACACTTTTTGGAAAAAATGTTTATTTATGGCTTTGTCATATTTTGCAGAAAAATATTTTTTGGCATGGAGGCCCTTTGTTGGGAGTCTGTTGCTGAGATGCACATCAAGGTTACACTTGCCTTTTTAGGTTGTTTTGATAATAACTTATGCCCAACCATATATTTCAAAAACTCTGTTTTTCTACGCTTTGGTAAAATGATCCCCTTTAAATTGATACTCTTTGTCTTTCTTCTCTTAGTGCAGGTGAAGAAATGTTATTTTGGAAATAACCCTAAGGAGGAGGCTTCTGTCCTTGAAATCTCTGAGATGATTTTTTGCTTGTCACCACTATTTTGTTAATCAACCAAAACAAACCCTGATACATTTTTACCTATAGGTCTGTTGTTTTTGTCTTGTTTGTGTCTGCCTCCTGGTGATGATTACATCCTATTACCTTACCTCTTCTTATTGTTGGTGGCCACCTTGGCTATTATTTGAAAAAAATGTGAACAAGGGCAGCTGTCCCTTGCAGTGTTTGTGCTCTAAGCCAAGGAGGCTTTTCTTGAATGACTTTGGGTCAAAATGCTTGATTTTATTCCCCTTTGAATGCAGCCTCTTCATGCAAGAAGGCAAAACTTTTTGGGCACCAAATCCATCCTATGACTCAGTGAAACCTTAGGTGACCTAATGGGGACCTCTGGACTTGGATTTTGGACGGAGATTTAGATTTAGGGATCACCAAGTATAAGATAGGACCTGTGATAAGCTTAGTGTGTTTTGAAGACCTAGGATCTAGCATATTTGACTATCCAAAGGGTCTGTAGAGACAATCAGTGTATGAGAATAGTATGGGAGAGACAACAAGGCTATTTGATTGGTAGGTTTGAATAGTAGTAGGGAATCATGTAGGTAAGAAAAACAGAGGATTTGGGCCAAAAGGCAAGACATGGTGGAAAATGGGTGACAGTTGGGGTTAAAATAAATGGCTTGAGCCCATGATGGGTCTTCCAGGAGTGGTGGGCCAGTCATGACTAGATAGGAAGATGAAATAGTGAAATTTTTACCTTAGGATAATGAAGGCAGTGAGATTTATAGAACTCACAATATTTATGAATTTTATTTCTAGAAATCTAGGACCACTACTTAGTAATCTTCAGATAGTGAAAATTATGGATGACTAATAGGTAGGGTGTCCTATTATGTCGCATATGGCACAAACTGGTGATTCCCGTTGTGTGGCTGGGGTTTCCAGCTTCTTTCCTTTTCTCTCGGTTTTCTTAGCCGTAATCATCAGTTTTGCAATGGGAATTTCCTTTGCAAGGATGTTTTCGACCATTTCCTAAATGGGTGGGGCCTCCTCGGGAATGAGGGGCTTTAACCTTGTTGAAGTGATGTGTGTTGTTCTTTTCCGGTAGGAGGAATGAGACATCAAACCGTATTGCGAATGATATTTCTTGGCACACCATTGTTGCCAAACTCGCTGGATACAAACCAACTAGGGGGCAGATGAGAGGGGTTTGGAAAGCAAACAGAGGTTCAGAGAGGCCACTGCAGCCAGGACTCAGCTGCTGGCCACCGCTGTGGTTCCATGTCTCCACGAAACATACTTGATGTATACCCTGTGCATGATGGAGCTCCCAGAGATCAAAAGACACTCAAAGGATAGGACCTCCCAGAATGATCCATGATGAATGATGTGTTCAATTGGCGAGGCCAGCACATCTTGGTATTGCAGCGCAACATAGCAAGAGCAAGAAAGAATGGCATCGCTGTTTTTAGGGGCTTCTTTCTGCCATGTGGTCAATTTATTTACAATCATGCACTCCTCATGTGAAGAAAACATAGTGTTCCTGTGCACATGAGGTTTATAACCCATGCATATGACAGAAACCCGACTCAAGGAGCAGTGGCGCAGTAGTCCAAGTGGGCACTTAAGAATTCAATGTCTATAAGGACCATCTTTCGCTAAGCAGACTCGACTTAGTAGAGGCCACGAGAGTTGAAGGGAGACTGCTGATTTAAGCTACGATAACTGGCATGGTTTTCACCTGTGGGAGATCCAAATTTCAAGCAACGTTCTTCATGTATGTGGATCTTCGTCGATGATAAGCATCACACTTGTACATTTTGGACC
Source organism: Pinus albicaulis (assembly GCA_034641835.2). Classification (NCBI taxonomy): domain Eukaryota; kingdom Viridiplantae; phylum Streptophyta; class Pinopsida; order Pinales; family Pinaceae; genus Pinus; species Pinus albicaulis. The sequence continues at coordinate 716,535,394 of CM076570.1, read as the reverse complement.
AATACTTCAGAGTCCAAAGGGGTAACCATCGCTGGCTTAGGTACTTTCTATTTAAACTCAAATCTATTTAGATGTACCTACAGGTCGACACACCCAATACAGTAAAGCAAGGCTTTCCGCTGATTTAAAGAAGGACTCAGAATATCAAAGCGACATAACAATGGGAGATTGAGCTAAATCACCCATAATGTTACAATGAGGCTACTTTGGAATAGCTTCCTGCCCACCTAGTTGGGTCCCAGCCATCTCCTGAAATGCTTGATAGTGTCAAACCTGTGGATATAACCTCTACCTAATGTTATTAACGAAGAATGAACATGGTTTCATATGAGAGAAGCATGATTCATCTCCCACTGACTCTTTAGCCTCTTATTTCTAATAATGATACAGTAACATTAAAGCATCCACACCCAACCCATAGGATTAGGTGTCAACATTCCCCCTTTAATCCTAAGGATGCTAGAGTCCACATCGATTCAACTTTTTCAAACTTTTCTCTTCCAAGTGCTTTGGTGAAGATGTCAGCAGTTTGCTCATTTGTGGAACAATGATGTAGATGGATGGTTTTGGCCTGAACATGATGTCGAATTAGATGGTACTTTGTATTGATGTGCTTTGTTCGATCATGGAACTTTTGGTTCTTGGCCAACTTTATTGCAGAAGTGTTGTCGATCATGAGTGGTGTGGAATACATTTGTTTCATCTGCAAATCTTCCAGGATTTTCCGGAGCCACACAATTTCCTTTGTTGCTTCAGCTACTGCCACATATTCTGCCTCGGTCGTGGAATCTGCTGGAACTGACTGTTTGTGTGATCTCCATGAGACAGCTCCTGAACCAAGACTCATGGTGTAACCTGTAGTAGACACCCCTGTTTCTTTGTCGCCATCAAAGTCTGAATCAGAGTATCCGGTCAAGTTGAAGTCGCCTACCTGTGTATATTTGAGTCCAAAGTCTTGAGTCCCCTTCAAGTACCTTAGTACTCTTTTTGCAGTAGACCAATGTCCTTCACAAGGTTTTTGCATGAACCTTGAGAGGATTCCAACAGCAAATGAGATGTCAGGTCTGGTGGTGGTCAGATAGATAAGACTTCCTACAAGCCGTCTATACTTAGTTGCATCCTCAAATTCCTTCCCTTCAATAGATGTGAGCTTCAAGTTTTGTTCCATTGGAGTGCTTAAGGTTTTACAGTCATCCATGCCAAATTTGTTCAAGAGATCTCCAATGTACTTCTTCTGAGAAAGAAATATGAATTTAGGATGTTGAATTACTTCAATACCCAAATAGTAATGAACATGACCCAAATCAGTCATTTCAAAACCTTTCTTCAACTCTTTCTTCGAGGATGCAATATAGCTCTCATTTTTTCCTGTTATCAAAAGATCATTTACATATACCACAAGATATACAACTGTTTTTCCAACTTTCTTAACAAACAAAGTTGCATCATCAAGATCAAAGTGTTTGAAGTCAAGTTTCAGAAGATGCTCGGTCAACTTCTCATACCAGGCTCGTGGTGCTTGCTTGAGGCCATACAAGGATTTCACAAGTTTGCAAACTTTGTGTTCTTGACCCTTTATCACAAATCCTTCTGGTTGGGACATATAAACTTTCTCCTTCAGATCTCCATTCAAGAACGCTGTTTTTACATCCATCTGATGAACTTTCCATCCACTCTGAGCTGCTAAGGCAAAGAGAGTCCGAATGGTGGTCCATTTTGCTGTGGGAGCAAACGTTTCTTCATAATCAATTCCTTCCTTTTGTGCGAATCCTTTTGCCACAAGCCTGGCCTTGTGCTTGTCAAGTGAGCCGTCTGCTTTGTACTTGTTCTTGTAGACCCACTTACAGCCAATTGGTTTCGTTCCCAAAGGCGGATCAACCAGATTCCAAGTGCCATTCTTTATCAAGGCATCATACTCCTTCTGCATCGCTTCTTTCCATTCATCATGAGAAGCGGCTTCTTTGAAGGAAGTTGGTTCATGATCTGTAGACAAACTCAATTCCCAGTTATAAGCAATATCCATATCAACAGGGGAATCAGAATTATCTACATCACCTTTGATTTCTTGAGTGGAACTTCTTGTTCCTATTTTTCCAACCTCATCAGGATGAACATCCTCCAGTGTCTTTGTCAGCCATTTGGGGGGACCTTTCTGAGATGGCCCAGGCTGGTCACTTGACTGAGTTGGGATTGATTCAAGATTCAATCTCCCAATTCCGTCAATCACATCATCCAATGTGTCATCCGTGGTTTTTTCTTCATGTGGGGGAGAGTGTGGTTCAGGAAATGATTCCACAGTTTGATTCAATATCGGAATCCCCCCTTCAAGGTGTGGAATCACATTATCAAATTCTTGGAAAGACTTTGCATGTGTGAATCTGTCGAGGCGATCAAGTTGCCGCTCAACAACCTTGTCACTCTTGGAGGATTCAAGAAATATGACATCTCTTGCTATCACAAACTTCTTATTTGCTTCATCATAGAGACGATATACTTTGGAGGTATTGGAGTACCCCAAGAAGATACATTTTCTGCTTCTAGCACCAAGTTTGTTCCTTTGACCCTTGGGTATCAAGGCATAATAGGTGGACCCAAAGACCCTGAAATGCTTTACCGAAGGAATGTGGCCATGCCACATTTCAAAAGGATTTTTGTTTCTAATTGAACTTGAAGGACACCTATTCTTTATGTAAACAGCACATAGAACTGCATCAGCCCAAAACATCAATTTTACATTCTTGAAAAATAACATGGAGCGGACCATATTTAAAATGGTTCTGTTCATTCTTTCAGCTACACCGTTCTGTTGTGGATTATATGGCACAGTGGTTTGATGTTTGATTTCATGTTGACGAAGATAATTTTCAAATTCGTTTGAAGTGTATTCTTTTCCATTATCAGTACGTAGAGAGCCAATATGTGTTTGTGCATCATTTTCAATCCATGCATGAAAATTCTTGAAAGTTTGAAAAGCATCAGACTTATTCTTCAGCAAGTAAATCCAACACATTCTGGTGTAGTCATCAATAAATGTCATCATGTATTTGTTTCCATTTGCAGAAGCAATAGGCATAGGGCCACATAAATCTGAATGAACAAGTTCAAGTTTCCTATGTGCTCTTGAGTGTGAATCATGAAATGGCTGTTTTCTATGCTTTCCTAGAATACAAACATCACATTCCTTAGGTTTTCTAGGAATTGTAGGCAGCCCATCAACACCATTTTTCTTCAACAAACGAAGGTTGTCATAGTTTAAGTGTCCAAATCTAGCATGCCATAAAAGACTTGAGTGAAATGTACCTTCATCATGATGTGAACTGAATGCAAAGTTTTGAGCATGAGCAGATGAACCTTTCAGCTTCAAAAGTCTCCCTTCTTCTATTCCCTCCATGAAAAGTGAGCGATCTGATGCTTTTCTGACCTCTGCCTTGCCATCAAACAAGTGAATTGATTGTCCTTGCTGCCGGATTTCGATCAGGGACAACAAGTTTCTCTTCAACTCCGGGAGGTATAGAACCTCATGTAGGATATGATCAGGAAGACCAGGCAGTTTAAGCCTGACTGTGCCAAGCCCTGATGGCTTGAGTTTGGATTTATCTGCGAAATATACTGCTCCATCAACTTTGTCAGTGAAATCTTCAAAAAAATCTTTTCTAAATGTCATGTGACATGTTGCTCCTAAATCTAGCAACCAATCATCTCTCCATGAAGTAAATGAAACATTAAAGAGGTTTTCAGTTACTCCATTGTTACAATGTGCTAGAACATAGTGAGCGGATTCAGGTGCTTTACCTTTGTCTTTGTCATTGGTTTTACCTTTGTCTTGATTTTTGTACTGCTCAATTTTGTTCCATGGTGTTCGGCATTTGGATGCATCATGTCCATCTCTATTGCACCGTGTGCAATGAAGATTGGATTTGTCAGCTTGTCTGCCCCCCCTTTCTGTGAAGTTCCTTCTTCCTCTTCCTCTTCTGCCACCTCTTCCTCTGGATGAATCCGGAGTATGACTCTTTTCTCTATGTGCCAAGTATGCAGCCTCTTCGGAAGATGAAGGGACTGTCATCTTCCCAAAAGCTTTCTCTCTTTCTGCAAACTTTTTCTCAAGTTTATCAAAGGTGATATGCTCAAGGTTTCCACTTGCTTGAAAAGACTCAAGATAATGTGAGTAAGTCGGATATAATGCCTTAACATATGCTATGAGAGGTATGTCCATTTTTACACCAGTGTTTTCAATGTCATGCATTATAGATCTTACTTCTGAAGCTAAAGCAAGGGGATCATCATTCTTCATTTCAATACTGAACAGCTTAACCATTAATTGAACATTTTCTAATTCTGAATGTGAGTCATAGAGTTCTTTTAGTTTCTTCAAGGCTTAAAAGGCATTTGAGAATGATGAAATATGGTGACTCACCTCTTCACTCACTGAGGCTGCAATCAAGGCATAAGCCTTGCAGTTCTTGTTTTCCCAAATGGCAAGCTCTTTGTCTGAAGTGGGCTTCTCTGGTGGATTTTCTGCTTGTCCTTCACAAATTCCTTTCCACAGCTCATTAAAAATGAGTGTGTGTTTAATCTTCCGCGACCATTCAAGATAGTTCTCTTTGCCGGAGAGAACTATCCCAACAATTGATATGAGAGAATGCATTAGACTGCTGGAAAAAATCTTCTGAAGAGGAAACAAATTCTGCTATAAAAACTTCGAACTCTTGAAATATTTCAAATAAAGGGGCAAAAAATCTTGCTGGAAAAAATTTTCTGAGTTTAAAAACTCTTTCTGGAAACTAAATCTGCTCAGAAAACTTTTGCTGAAGACTGAATTTTAAACAAAGACTCTTTGCTATAAACTGATTCTGCATAAAAAAAATGTATTATTTTTTTGTTTGGGGAAAAAATGTATATGAAAAAAAATGGAATTATGAATGGGAGGGGGGGCGGAATTGTGAAAATGAAAAGTGGTGTGGAAGGGCGAAATGGAGGGGAGCAGGGGCGTTGTTTTATTATGGAGGGGCGGTGTATTAAACTAAATTTTAAAAATCGAACTTTTAAAAAACGTATTTTGAATGGGAGGGCGAAGTATTGGTGAGAGGGTAGCCGGAGTGGCTGGGTTAGGAGGCGGTGACTGTTATGGGAGGCCGCGTAGAATGGGAGGGATGGAGCGATAAGGGGGAACGACTTGTTGTGAGCTCGATGAGGCCAGGTATGCGAGCAGGGTAAGGCGCAGGTGGATTAATGTGCAGAGGTCGGGAGTATAGCGTAGGTCGAGGGGGAGCGGCTTAGATGCAGAAGGCCGCTGGCGTAGAACGTATAGCAAATGGGGAGGGGATGTTATAAATGGAAATGGAGTTTTATTAAAACTGAAAAATCGAATTGTGATGGGGGTAGGAGGGGGCCGGCCTTGTAGGTGGGGAGCCGGCCTTGCAGGTGGGGAGGCTGCGTTAACTGTGTGGAGCGGCGTAGTTGAGGAGTAGGGCGTAGTTAATGCAGGTAGGAGCAGGATTTTCAGGAGTGATAAGGGTTCGTTGGTAAGCGATGGCGTGGGATAAGGTATGTGGGGGCATAAGGGTGCAGGTCGTGCAGGGTTGTAAGAGTGTATGGGTGATATGGAGCGTATGGATGAATGAGGAGGCCCAAAAGGGCGTTACATAAAAAAATTTGAACTTGAATCTGCAGAAGACAGAGTTGCAGGACTGCTGGAATGGCAGAGCCTGCAATTTGCAGATTGACAGAGCCTGCAGTCTGCAGGAGCTGGAGCTGCAAATGTCAGTGTTAAATAGGGAAAAAAAAAATGCAGAATAACAGTCTAGCAATTAATGAGCAGCAAAAACATTAAAAAATATGACTGAGCAAAGGATAGGGAGTTACACCACAGGGCAGAAATGCCAAATGTGGGGCTGGCTCTGATACCATGTCAAACCAGGAGGTAACTCCTCAAAACTAGAATGTGTATTAGCTGAAGAATGTACATGCTTATATAGATGGGAGGTGAGGCTATTGGGATTCAGCTCCCAATGAATCTTGGCCTTCCTTATTTTCACAATTCATAATGTGGTGGAATTGCGAGAAAATATTGCAATAGTAGCGTGTGATATTCTCTTGAGTAGAGAGATGGATCTATGGTATGGTGGTGACCATGCGAAGACTGTCAGTGAGTTTCTTGAGTTCCTGACATTGATTTACCATTTGGTCCTTTCTATCGCATAGAACACATGTTGTTATTGGCGATTTTCGTTCCCTGTTAGGATGATTGGTCGCCTTAGCCTTCCTAGGGTTTTGGTGATGATGGGGGAAAGGCCACATTGCGCTTGGCTACCTAGGTTCGAAGCCGGTTACATCTGGGTATTTGGTGACCAATGACTGTATGACCTCTAACATAGGTCAAAATTGGGGGATGTAAGTGCAATATTCAGCATGATGGTTGTCTTGAAAAATCATACAAGACTGCTGCTCTTTGGATTTCCACTTCCTTTGGACTACTGGAGTAATTGGGTACCATTTCTGAAGTGATCGCAAATTTAGGCATTGAGCGATCAAATGATTACATTTGTTGCAAAATGAAAACGTTGGAATTGTTCGTGCAGGGTAGTTGGGGGTGATAATATGCCCACTTGTTGGTTGTTTTTCTGCTGATATGAAGAGGATGGACTTGGTTGCCTCATTCTCTTGGGTTGTTGAAATTTCCATTGAGTATGAATTTGATCCGTCTATTACAGTGAGATGGTTTATGGCCTGGCGTAAAAAAATTAACGTTGAACGGAAGCGGGAATGTAGGGACAACGATGAACTAGGTGGTTATATGAACACGCTCGGCACGAATATTGGACTACTCATAGGCTATCATAGTACATTGGGTTGACTGGATACCATCTTTGAAATAACTCTAGAGTTACATAGTCAGTGATGAAGTGATCTCATTCATCACAGAGTGCGCAGAGCTGGACTGGAGCTTGAGGATGATTACGGGGAGGAGGTGGTCGTTTAGGTGACCATCTCTCCTCTGACACATACAATATAGTCCTTTTTGCTTCTATCCTTTGAGTTATACTGTTTTTTGTGGATTTCGCATCCGAGCCGGCTAAGTCGGGGTTTTCCGCGACGAAGTGTCACATGAAATCCAACATAGACCAAAATTGATAGATATAGGGTCAATGGTGCACGTGGTGGTTTCTCTGACAAATCTGACATGTATGTGGTCGATGCTGAACTAAGTTTCTTTGGGAAATTCACGGGACTTGATACCAATGGTTAAATGCCCTTAGCTCGGGGCATTATGTGTCTAAGTGATCAGGCTCCTCACATAGTGCGCAAACTGGGACATGTGGTATGGCCTCTTTTTTTTGTCTCTCTGCCGTTAGGGTAACTATATACGAGAAAGATGTAGGCTCCTCTCGTATGTACAATATGGTTTTTGGTTCTCCATTGTCCATTTGCATGGGTGGATTTAAGGGGTCCTCTTGGTAAGATTGTTCTAGGGCTTGCAAGGCATCCCTATATCATGGCATCTATGGGAAATGATGGGTATAATTCCCATAATGGTCACATATGGCGCACACATGATTGGTGTGTAATGCTTTCCCTTGGTTATTTGTGGTCTGTTCCTTTTTATGGGAATTCAAGGTCGCGACATTTATTTTTGTGTGTATAAGGGGTTTCAATTCATTTAAATCTGGGAAAATATTAGTAGGATGACCTATGATATCGCACAATGCACAAGGTTGTAATGCCCTATGTAACTTGGGGGTTTCAAATTTCTTCCATTTTTTTTTATTTTTCTTGGTCGCATTAGTTGGCACTGCTACAGGTGTTTCATTAACCGTTGTGACCTCTTGAGGGGCGATAGGGGTTATTCCTATAGAGGTGATGCCTAGACTTCCTAGCATGGATGGTGGGAAAAAATACCACACAAGTATTGTGAAAGTCATATTTGGCAATGTCATAGTTTCCATGACTTGTTTTGACACAAAACTAGGTGGGGGGTATAAAAATGGGGTTTGAAAAATGGCGTATGGTAGGAATGCCATGCTAATTGCTCCGGTCTCTGTACTTCTGGTTTCTATGTCTATGCTTGTTTCAGTGTTTGATGAGAGCATCATGCACATTGGTGCCCCCGTGATTTCTCGGACTCCCTCTGGTATAATATGGAGATCTCCTACGAATGACCCTAGGATGGATGATGGTCTGAACTGGTCTGGGCCGAGTTTTGTAAACCTTGTAAGTGGTTTTTGTAGTTGTGTCTACGTGAAATAACACGACATCAAGAGTCGTCATGAGTTTCTTGTCGTAGTATGTGAGCTGGTCGATGGTGATGAACCGATCATCATGGGGAAACATCATCACCCTAAATATATAGGATGCGACTAAAGTCATGGCGTAAATATAACTTCACCCGAGGAGTATATTGTAGTATAGTTGTGTTTCAAAGACCGCAATGTTTATAAGGACTGTCTTTCCGCTAGGTTTACTGGGACATTTTTATATAAACCGACGATGGTTGAAGGGTGATTGTTGTATGCTGTAAGCATGATGTTAGATGGTTTTAATTCAGGTGATCCTAAATTTTTCCAAACTGATTTGGACATGATACATGTGGATTCTCCTTCATCGACGATGCATCGGTGTATGGTGATGTTCTGAACTGAACCCGGTATTTGGAAAGCGACCAGAGAAGGAAGCCTTAGGCTTGCTCTATCTAGGTCGAAAACCATTAGGCGTGAATCAGAAGGATTGATTGCGCCTAATGCGGAAAGTAAGTCTTTATGTTTTCTTGGGAATGATTGTAGAACTTCCAATGCTGACATAACAGCTGGCGATTGTGCTAAAGCATCTACTATGTTATAGCTATGAGTAGCTTTAGTGATTTTCTATGCACCTAGTTGGTCCCTTGACCGTTTTTGCAAGGGGATATATAGGTACTTTTAAGATGGTAAACGGTGCGGTAGGTGAACTTGTACTTGTACCTGATGGGTTAGTGTCCGGAGGGGTATCGTAGTTCCTATTCCTTATTTGGAAGAACAATTATTCGCTAACCATGTATATTTCATGACTACCTCCTTTGGTATCATTTTGGGGTGGTTTTTGTTGCTAGGTGTTAACCACTCCTTGGTGGGGGAATGGTTCTTGCATCATAGCAGGTTGTTGATGAGGTCCCCCTTGTCCACAGTTACCTTGAAGTTTTTTCAGGTCAGGGATTTCGGGACAGTGGTGAGTGTGATGGCTGTATTCACCACAAATGGCATAAGAATGATTTGTCCTTAGACTGGGTCTCTTGTTTTTCCCTTGGGAGTTATTATTTGGCTCTTAGTTTTGATTTTAGTTGGGGTTTCTGCAAGACTGAGATCACAGGGGGTGTTGTTCATTACTACCCCCTCTCCAGAGTCTCCCTTTCGCTTATTCCTAGAATTCTTTTTTGCAGCATTTGGAGGGTTATTTTTGTTCTCTTGGTCGTAATACTGTCGCTGTTGAGCCCGAGAAGGTTGCACTAGGTTCACCGACGCATTTTCTTGCGTTGGTGGTGGATTTTTTGATATAGGTTCCCTTGTCCCTGATGGGTGTAAGATTTTTGGGGAGGCTCTCTTGTATCAACATTCCTATCTGAGTACTAGTTCCCCTGTGAGGGAGGGTACGAGCCTTCCTTCTATTGATGGTATGGTATTACCCTATTTGGCATATTCTGCAAAGTTGCAGACTGAATTTGATGGTAGCCAGGTTGTGACATGTTCTAAGTAGAATCATATGAGTATCCTAGGTACTGGATACTACTGCTTAGGTGACCTTAGGTCAAGGACCTGATCAAATTGTATGCATTATTCGACACGTATGGTAACTCTCTATAAGTTTGCACGCATGGGGAATTTGGCAGGACATTGTAAATATATCCTTACTGGGTGTAAATGAGTTCAAGTTATTCAGCCTTGCTAATGGCGTCCTCCTTAGAGGTAGGTTTCTACGTCACCTCAAATTTTGAGATATCAACTATGAGAGTTTTCAAAAATAAGTCCAAAAACACTCTATCGCTGAGTTTGGATTTACACAAACTACGATGTTGTTTCCATTCGTGGAGATGATTCGATATATGGACGGATGCAGTTTTCTTAAAATTTGTCAGCAATTTGATTCCTAAATCATGATGAATGGGTAGCTGAAAATAGGTGAGGAATGTGGTAGCGAGGGCACTAAAGGTTCCATGAGAAGTAGAAGGTTTCTCAACATACCATTTTTCCGCAGGCCTTGTTAGGGTGCGTTGAAAAATTCTTAGTCTAATGGTATCATCAATGATACTATTGGACGAACACCACAGGTGGAAAATCATAATATGATTTTCTGGGTCTTCCGCTTACTTCCCTTCAAATTTTGGTATATCCGAATGGAGATTCATGGGCATGGGAGGCCAATTAAGGCCATGAGCAATGGGGTCATTATTTAACTTCGTTAGATCTGGAAGATTAAGTGATGCTAAAAAGGGTAACTTGACTGCCATACTACACTGTGGAAACACAGGTGTCTGAATGTGATGGTTTAGGGGAGGTGCCTGGGGAATATTACCCTGTGGTGTTCCCTAATGAATATTTTTCTGACTCCCCGAAGGGGTAGCGCTCCTCTGCCCTCTAGGGGTTGTGGGAGGGGTTGAGTGTGGGGACCCTACTGGGGTTTCCACTAGTGTGGTGTTGGGTGACCCTTGGGGGTTTCTAATCACATATTCCCTGATAAAGTATGAATCGATAATGATGGAAGTGTGTCATATTCTATGCCTAAGTGGCAGGAGACCTTTCACTCCTCCCTCTAATGGGGTGAGGTCCAAGAAATTCCTAGATCGACGGGGTCCTGTTGGGTCGGTTATGGTGTTGAATATCCTAATCTTGGTGATATTTTTGGTTTGATGGAGGAAGGAATATTTTTATCAAAGAAAATAGGATCACATGCATAAAACAAAGCAAAAAAATAAGAGGTATGTTTTCCTTTAATTTAACACTATGTGATCAAGAAAGAAAAAATGTGGTTTTTTTGTTTTGCGTATGATACTCAAAAGCCCATATAGACCTATGTGTCCTTACACTCTCAATATAACTGGGCCCTGCGAAGATTTCTTCTGATGGGTATTAGGGCTAATGTCCTGAAAAAACTAGCGACACCTTCCAGTAGCCAAAGAATTGACCAAGGTAAGATCAAGTGTTTCCTGCACCGTCACCAATAGGGAAGGATGCCCTACTTTTTTCCACTAAAGTACCGTCGTCCCACGTGAGCATTCGAGTCTTGAGCTTCTTGGTAATAAACTACCAACACCAAGCACTAGATGGGTCAAGTAGCCCCAAAAAGTATTGCATGCACTAGGCCTAAGCTTAACCCCCTCTAAAATGGGTCTTTGGTAACACTCGTGTATTCATTTAGTGGGTGGATAAACGGATTTGAAGCTCCCTAAAACGTCAACATATATGTTTCAAAATGTTATGGCCATGGTGTCTTATTGGATGCCTATCCCCGATGGTCCTAACCTGAACTATAATTTCTTTTGTGGCCCCTCTGGGGAGAATTTAGTGAGTTTGGTTAGTGGTTATTTTTAGAGAATCTAAATTTTATTAGGGTGTGCCTTGGTGAAGTAACTGTAAGAAGAGGATAAAGGTCCCAACACACTGGGTGCCTTTTGTTCCAATGCTTACTGGTACTTAGTGTGTGCTTTGGAGTGTACAATCACAAGTGTTATGAGATGTAGATATGCAATTATCCTTTACAATCCTTTTCTAATTACCCTATGTGTGATTTCTCCTTGCAAAAATAAATGATGTGTTGATAATGGGATGCTTACACATTGCCTAGTTAGACTATGTTGGCACTATAGGGAGATGGCAAATTGTCTTAGGAAAGCATTCATGTGCATATCCAGGCTCGCCGTGAGGTGCAAGGGTGGCAGATATTACATGCTTTATTTTCGACAGTTTGGTCCTAGTCCTAATTCCTAATGAAAAATTGAACTAATATAATGCAAAAATTGAAAAAAAATAAATTAGCTAAAGATATATGGATATATGGGCCACTTACTTTTATGCTAATTATGCTATGTGTTCTATATCTTTTATCAGCAAATCGTTTGTTCGGATTGCATATGCGGATTCAAGACCACTTAATTTTTCCTACTTAAACTATGTATGATTTGCAAAAATAAAAAACTAAAATGAAAACTACTTAGTTTCTAAGCTAAATTATAGAAAATAAGAGTCCTAACCAATCATGAAATACCAGAACACGATGATAGAAATTTTTTATGGGTTTCCAAGCACTTTACAACTGCAAAAAATGGAAAAAAACAAGCAAAAATGAGCTTGATGCCTACCACATGACCTATCCTCACACAAGCGTGGAGCACATTTTTGTCAGAGCAGAATGCATGTGGTCGGGCAGAATGCAAGAAAATTCTTCCTCTGATGGGCATAAATCCTCATTGAGTGTGATTGGAGATGTTGAGCGGATGCATGGGTGATTTGCAACAAGCTGAGCAGGAAGAAGAACTTGCATCAACAACCATTAACTCAAAATAAAGAATCTAGTGGAGTCACCATTCCTGTGGTAGTGTATTCGGCACATGGGTGGACAAAATACACTTTGCTTAGTAGGGAGGCTACTTACCTACATAAGATTCAAATGTCAAAATTGTTTGTCAAACATTAGTGGAACAATTTCAACATGTAATAAGCTAAGTTACAAAGGAAACATAGCATGCTACATAAACAATGAAACAAAAACAAAACAACATGCACAAGATACATGCTCAATAGAGAAAACACACTAATAACTCAACAATGGAGAGTTTCTCCCTTTATTAGGTGTTGGTATTAGTAGAAGATAGAATGTTAAATCTCTTGTAGTGGATCCTTCGAGTTATAGAGCTCCAATATCCAAGACAAGGGGGTCTCTTCCCCTCAATTTTTTAGCAATCCTCTCTTCCCTCTCAAAGGATGGTAGATTTACAAACATGTGGTGAACTCCTCTCTCTTGGACTGAGATGTTGGGTTTCCAACAACTGAGTCCTTCCGATCCTCCTGCTGCTGGACAACACAATCTAGTTTTCTATGGAGAAATTTGGCCAACATAAAAATGTGTCTGCTATTTCTCTTCCCAAGGCTAGCTTTTATAGACCATTTTCAAATTTTCCCTCCTTCCCTTGGCCCAAAATGGATGGTGACACAAGAGTGGGGGTGTGACTCCTTTGTGTGTTGCACTAAAGCCTGAAGGTCGCTCAAAGGCAACTATACTTGGTTAGGTTGAGTGGGAATATTTTCACCAATTGTGCCAAGTGGTCCCAAATGGTGACACTGAGTCATCCCAAGGACCGTGCGGCTATCGAAGGGATAACCGCACAGTGTGCGGCTATCGAAGAAAAAGTTGTACTACGCGCCGAGAGCCAGTGTTGCCTGTGCATGGTCCATAAATTTTTTCCTTTGACCTTAGGAAAAATAAAAATTTTGGCTCCTCCTAATGTATTTCTTTCCTCGAAACCTTTATCTGTACCTTCTGCGCTATATTTTTAATGTCTTTTTCCCGTACGAGTTTCCGGTGTTAACAACTAGGAAAAATCCTAGAGTATTCGCTTCATCTAATGTGGATTTTTCAATGAAATTTTGTATTAGAAATTGACTATTGAAAAACAACAAATTGATCATCTCTTTTCCAAAAATCTGAAAATTTCTTCCACTAGTGATAGCAAAGAAGGATTACATGTATCCATACTCGAAGAACATAAGCTACTAGAAGACATAATGAAATAGTTGTATGAGGCAATGATCACTTTACATAAGGGATTGATTCCCTTGTATGAAGTCCAAAAAACATGGTAGGAGAATTTGGGAGTCTTTAACACAACTTATGCAACTATAGATGTGATCTAGTAATAGAGCACCAAGTATTTGAATGTACTTTCAGTGTTGGTTAGAAAAGTAAGGAACAAAGCTAAAATGGAAAAAGTAGAGATAAGAATGTTTATACAATTCTATGAGCAGCTTAAAACTCATGTAACCTGTTAGCACCTGATCTGGACCCCAGGCTGAAAAAGGGAAAAACAGGGTAACATCTAAACCACCCTCAGCCTTGTAGCTAGCCCTACAAGGTTAGGAGAGGGCTCTCTCCGTGAAAGGATATTCAATAAAACGCAATAATGGACTGATATTAGGCTAGGTAAAATGATGGGAAAAAAATGTTTAATAAGATGAATGAATTTTCAGGGATGTATGGGATAAAATGGGACAGTTTGAAACTGGGGAATTAAATCAGGACACAGGGTATTTCATGGGGCAAGGTAGGAAATAAATTTTAGCAATTAAATTTAAATAAGGATGAGATGGAAAGACTGGTGAGAAGTTGAAAAGGGCATGGGAGATGGATCCTTTTCAAACAGAAGAAAAACACAGAGTATGAATGATTTCCCAAGGCAAAGCATAAAAATGGATTCTACCTTTCTGTCTTGAAAGCATTCAAACAGAAATGTTTATGAAGGGATGTAACACATAACAATTTACATATGAACACAGAGGAGAGAAACAAATGCTAAAAATCATACCACATGGATCCCACATATCAGAGTTGCATCTCTTATTAATTCCCTGTCCAAAACTATTACAATGGAGCGCAAAGCTTTCTTTTCCACACTATTCCCCTACTTCTGAGTTACAGACCGCTTTACAAATGATTTACAATTACATTAAATAAGCTGAAATGTGGGAACATAGATCCACGAAAAGAGGGAGTTGTTTAACAACTTAGAACTGATATTTGAATATGGAAAAGAGAACCAACAATTTTCCTCTGAAAATAAGGAACAATAAGACATTTGACCACTTGAAAATTCATTGTTATACATGGATGAAAGAAAATAGGTAATCCGTAAATAGATTTCCTACTTTTTTGCTGCTGTAGCAATCTATGTTTTATATAAGCTTCTCAGCCTTTAACTGTCGCTTTGAAGAAAACCAACCTTTTAATAAAAATACCTTTGAAATGAAACTGTCTTTAGTGAAGGGAGAAGTGATTTTTGGATGGAAGGAGCGGAAGGAAGTGGGGTTCATATCTGCAATCGGAACGAATAGGCAGAGGGAATACAATATACAGTGGGGCGCTTAAAATAAGTGTAGCGATGGAACAATCAAAATCGGGATCGGGGATTGGGATATATGTGAGACAAGCCACAAAAAACTCCGATGCGATTGGAAAATTCAAAGGGGAGAAATGCCTTTGTTTAAACAAATGAAACAGTTTTTTGTTTTTTACAAAGGGAGGAATGATTTTTTATTTGAAAGGGTGGAGGGCTATTAAGGTGGGATCGGGGTAATAATCGGAATCAGAATCGGAAGGGGAGCGGGGTTAAACGCATTACATAATAAAATAGCCCCGATGCGACGGGATAAGTGACGGGGGAAGGCCTTTGTATAGAACAAAATAACAAAATTTACGTGTAACAAAGGCAAAGGTCCTTTATATTATGAATGGGTAGAGAATATTAAATGGTGGGACCCGAAGGTCCATCGGAAATCGGAGATCGGAGGAGGGCGGAGGGAAATTCATATGTGAAATGGCCGATTGCAATGGTCTGATGGGTTGTGGGCCGTCGGATTGGAGGGGGTAGATCGACGGCGCAGGAGTGATCGGGAGTTAGCCATTGGGAGGGACTCAATCAGAGGGGCTAATTTGAAAGTTCTGATTGTATCCAGGCTGTTGGATCATTGATTGGATCGACGGTCTAGATTTCGTCGGGCAAGGTTCAATCGGAAGGGACTTATCATAATCGCATCAGAGTTTTTCGCTATGGGCTAATCGGGGCACACACATAAAATGTTTGCGATGCAATGGAAAGGGAAGGGAGTGTATCGGCAAGGGTTTTTATAATAAACTTTAACTTTATTATAAATTCAAATGGTATGGAGGGGAAGTGGTTTGATTTAAGGCAATGGGGACTTTATAATAATAAACTTTGAAATGCTTATTATAAGGTTTAAAAGAGTATGGCGGGGAAGTGGTAAATAAATAAATCGCATATGTATTTAAATAATTTTATAATGCGATTTTGTAATCGGAAGGGGAAAAAGGGATTTATAAAAATAAATATTAAACTTTAATGAAATAAAGTTTAAGGGGAAGGTGGGAAAAGGGATTGTTTAAGGGTATAGGAGACTTTTTACTTCACTTAGGCATAAATTTCAACCCAGGAGTTAGTTTTAAGAGTGTAATAGACCGTTGGAAAGCTCTTTCTGGGCTCTTTCTATTGAATTTACTTAGAACATGATTTGAACTAAAAATTCTATGGAAAATCTCTCTGAAGGGCAGGGTGATGAATTTGTGGAGATGGCAGCTTCTGAAGTGTGACTTATTACATATGCTGATATAAAATTACATAATGAAAGATAATAAAGGCAAAGCATCATGTTTTCACCTCAAAACATGGTTTTGAGGTGAAAATTACATCAAACTGAACAAAATATGTCTTTGATCTTCCAGGTGCTGTGACTTTGATTTTATTGATTTCCTCATGACCTTGCTGACATTTTATTGACACTTGACTCATTATTTTGACCATGGTGAGATCCTAGAACCTAATGATACTCATCCTATGAACTACTGACATGACTCACAAAGTGAAAGTAACTCATGACCAAGGACCATAAAGAGGAAAATCAGCAAGTTTCACATGAGGGAAAACTTGATGAAAAATCACTACCATCAATGGATCCATGACCTATTGGAATGGTGAAATTTATTGGTATGGGACTCCTAATATGAAAATTCAAAAGAGAAATTTTGATCACTAATGGCAGTATGACCAGACTGACACTAACATAACCAACACTATGTTAGCATATGCATGGCTGTACAATGGATTGGAGGCCTTGGTGTAGATACACAAGATACCTTCTATTGAGGCACTTTGGGAGATAAAAGAAAAAATGTTATCAGGAGATAACTTGAGGAGTTCTTGAATCATATAAAACATGTGTCCATGAAATATGATCTAGTACTGAAAAAAGACTCTATTCTACAATATGCAACTAAACCTATAAAGTTACATATGAACTTATTCATGCTGTGGAATAATGTGCAAACGAGGTTCAATACTATTTATCTAGATGCTTTATAAGGAAAGGTCAGATATAATCCATGTTTACCACAAAAGGAAGGATACATAGAAGTGGAATATAAAGCTTGGTATAAAACAATCACCATGGAGCTTCATGTCACAACCGTCAAATTGAAATTCCCAAAAAATTGAACATTTTGTATTTCATTGTATTTTGTGGAATTTTGCCACAATTTTGGAAAATGTATTTTTGTAATTGAAAAAATAATAAAAGATGTAAATTGTATCTGTAGAAGTCCAAGGGTCACATTAGGAATGTGAAGAGTCATTAGGTATTCCAAAGGTCATGGAGGAGCTCAAGATTCATATGGGAGCTCAAGAGTCACATGGGGAGGTTAAAGTTCACCTCACTTGTTATAAATACACCCTCATGCCTCAAGAAAAGTGCTTAGAATTTTAGACTTTAGCCTTGGCTTCTCTATCTTAGAATAGGAGAGAATATAATTATTTGGAGGAGAAAGTGGTGGATTCATGTTACATTATTAGGGATAGTGATGCATCATTTTAATTGTGTATCTTGGTACTTTCATTTAATAATTTGAATATCTCAAAGTCAGGCGTACTTTCATGCATGTATCGTGAATGTTGTAATACAATTATTTCATATTTGTGATGTATGTTATATGTTTATATGTACTAAAGAAAATGAACTATTTCGTTGGCTTTGGTATACATATTTGAATTGTGCATCCTTATTTGTTTTCAAGATCATTGTTACTTTGTGAACTATTTTGCAGGTTAATCAATGATTCTCTCTATGTATGTGTGTGTATCTTTATTTGGCTAGTACTATTAATTTTATTCTAAAGGATCACTCTTTCTTCTCCTGTTCATGAAATTACATTATATACCTTACAATTGTATGTTTCAAAAATTTAACTTACTTTATTATCTCAAAGCTTATGTGCATGACATCTTATGTTGTTTATCAGTGCCAAGGAAAATCTTTAATATTATTATAATGACAGTCAAACCTATTTACTAGATGGGGATCCTATCCCAAATGGTGTGAGGTCTAGTTTGGAATTCATACCGGGGAGACCCCTTGTGTGTTGGCAAACTTCCAACATCACCAAAATTTTGGCACTACAAGGAGGACCAGGATATAAGCTGAGCGCATGAACAGTTATAACACAATTCCTAAGACAATTATAGTGAAATTCACAGAGATAGTTATAGCATAGTTCTGCATATTGCACACTCCTTATGGATAGTCAGTGCACACTTCTTATTGACAGTGAGAGAACAATCCCTTAATTCAAAATTGTGACACTTCTAGAAGCAATCAACATATCCTTATCTCCTAGTTTTCCGACATGTTCTTAGCACACTCACACACCCTAACCCTAATTACATGTGTACTCTCCCTATATAAGGGGTCCAACCGAAAGCTCATTTTCACATTCATAATTTTCTTTGGAGATTTGTGCACTCTTTGAGCACAAGGAGCATTATTGGTTGCAAGTGCACCACTTTCCAGGTAAGTTTCCCAACTGTCGCTTTTTCTTGCTTTTGGTTTCACGTGTCACTTTTGATTTCACATGTGTCGTTTTGATTTATTTTTCATTTGCAAGTGTCGATTTTTCTTATTTTAGCTCTTGCATAAATCACTTCACTTTTGCATGTGTCGTTTCTAGTGTATATTCACATTCCAGTCATGATTATGGTTAAATATATGAATGCATGCATGTTATTCTTCTCATTCTCCTTGCTTGTTCTTGTTCAACACTTAGTCAAATTTCAAGCATATATTTGTCTCCATGATATCTTCACTAGAGCATTGTTCTCTTCCAAAAGACAACTTCTCTAACCCTGCTCATTGCAGATGCAACATGTGCACAAAAAAATATTTTTCTTTCTGTAAAAGTGCATTGCACACTCCTAGTCATCAGCCTTGATCTCCTTACTCACTATGCTTGCAACCTGCACCAAACCTGACCATTAATTGTGCATTGTGAATTCTCGGTCAGCAACATGATACCCTCTACTCATTACTGATGTGACCTGCACTGAAAGAGAAGTCTCTCTTCCAACAAGAGAACAATGCACAATTCCAAGACCTAAGACCCTAATATTTGTCTCTTTCTGATCCGACATGCGCTCACAATGAGTCTCTCTTCCTTTCCTTGGAGTAGAGATAACTTCCAATCACCAATAAGGTCACATTGCCTCAAAATTTCATTCTTGTGCTTCAAAATAGCACAATATCCCCTCATAATTGGTTGTTGTTGCATATACTAGGTGATTTTTTCTGGAATTGATTTTGTGTTTCTATGAGTGAATTTCCACTTCCAGGTACTACAGATCTAGAGCATATTTATTGGTCATATTACACATACAAAATTCCTCCAGTCACACACAAAGGATCAACAAGGGAGGCTACTAAAAGTAGCGTCAAAGGTGTCGTGGACAACTGAAGATAAAAAGTACCCATCATGTCAAACATAAAGTGCTTCATTGATAAGTCCACCACTATAACATGGAAAATTATATACAAAGATTTTATTGAGAACGAGTTCCTAGAAGACTTGTAGGAAAGAGAAGTATAAATAAATATCAAAAGGTCCAAATTCAATAGAGTCGCTAGCAGATATCTGGTTCTACCTTTTGTAGAAATGACAGCATGGATATTGCAACACATGGACTCTAAAAATATGATTCTCAATAGTGCAAGTAGGCAAGAGCTCACTACGTTTCAACCTCATTATATTCACTTCTATTACAAGCTTCCAAGTTTAGAGAAGTATTTAAATTCAAATTTAGACCAAGTTTAGCGAAGTATTTAAATTCAAATTTCAACACAACTTGGTCTCATTTAGTTACAAAGGATGTGCGTAAGACACGGTGGCAAGAACTAGGGAATCGTTTCCAGAATCCCAAGGGAATTTATAGGAAAAATTCATGAAGGAAAGTCTATCAATACCTCATGGCTATGTACTTCAGGTTATATGGGCGCAAAAGAACTGAGTTCTTTGAAGAAGGATGGATTTACATGCTCTACCCAAGTGTTTCAGAAGGAAAAATCTTTAACTAGTCAGACATACCATCCCAACAACTATAAACGAATGTATTAAAGGCAAAAAGGGTTTTGAAAGGAGAGAAACCTAAGTTCTATATGTCTGCATACTTTCTTGATGGGAGTTGTTCTTGAAATGAGTTTCCAGGTATAAAGTGGAAATGGACCAGACAACAACCTTATGTCAACATTTATTGCAAATTAATGTCAGAAGTCAGCTATAGGAGATTTTATGATAAGATAAATGGGTACTTTATTTCCATGCTTATCAGATGATGTTTGAAACTTAGGCACCTTGCATGACTAAAAAATCCAAAGACTCTATTGGCGAAGTTGCAAATTGGTTTGGTTCTTCTCAAGGAAATATATTAGAGTGTTTCGATCCTATAATCCTCCACATATTATGTTGAAGAATGTGACCGATAAAGTATTCATGCAAGATATTGGTTTCCAACTATGCTCAGGATTGTCTCAGTAGTTTTAGACGAAGAAGAATTCACCTTGGCCTATCTTCCCTCTTCAAGTAGGGTCATATGAAGTAAGGAATATGAAGGCACTAGAAACATAGATTGGGGAACTTAACCACCTCAGGTTTGGGGAGATTAGATTCCATTGATATGACCCTAGAGGTGTATGCAAGTGATATTGTGCAAAGCTTCATTTCACCTAGTCATATGATTTTTACTCTTGGGAAGATGAATAGAATATCAATAATTGGTATAATTCTTCTAGCGAGGTTGGACTAGGTGATGAGGCAAGCCCTTCCATACAGCTCATGTACCAGCTAAAAATCAATAAGGGACCCATTAGAAAGTGAGTTAAGTTAATATTGGGCCAAAGAGGAAGTTGAGAAGTGATCCTAAAGAGTAGAGGATTAGGAAATTCAAATTTATCTACATACTAGGGGCGCAATTAAAGTAGAGAAGAAAAGGAAGGAATGGGAAGAGGTGAGGAAAAAGAAGCAAGAAGAAGAGCACAAGTTTGAAGAAGAGTGTAAACAGAAAGAAGAAAAATAAAAGAGGACACAATAGGACATGCAGAAGAGGAAATAAGAGAAAATAAGAGGAAGCACAAAATAAGAAACAAGAAGAAGCTTTGAAGAAGAAAAGGGAAGAATAGCAAAAGGCGGAAGCTATTAGCAGAGGACGAAAATAGAAGGAAATAAGAGGAGCAATTTACATGGAAGTTGGAGGAATATTTGTAGACCTATAATATAGATGATGAATAATATGAGGATGACCAAGAAATAGATATTGATCCAATGACAAAACATACAAAAATTCATCCCACAACTTCTCTTACTGGTGTCCATCTCCCATTCAATGAAATGGGGATCTTGCCTCCACCCGATGGCACGGTCATGGATATATACAACTTCACCTTCGATGAGATGAAGAAAAATATCTATAGGAAACAAGAAGTTACTTTCCAAATCATCATGATCACCCTATTTCCATAAACACAGAAAAGGTGATTGTGTCAAACACTAGGAAAAATCCTAGAGCAGTCGATTTAGCCAATGCAGATTTTGTAGTGTCCACACAAAAGAATACCAAATTCCTGATGAAAAGTAATGAAAAATTGTAGAAGTAATTGGCTAATGCAAAACAACATATTTATCATATCTTTGTCGAAAATCAGAAAATATCTTCCATCAGTGCTAGCAAAGAACGATTATAGTAAGCCATACTTGAAGAACTTAAGCCACTGGAAGACACAATGAAACAATTGTATGAGGAGATGATCACCAAATATAAGGCAATGGTTCCCTTGTATGAATTACATAAAGGATTGTAGGATAATTTGGGAGTCATGAAGATAGCTTATGCAGCTATAGATGTGATCCAGGATTGGAGCGTCGAGTATTTGAATGTACTTGCAATGTTGGTCAGAAAAGGAAGGCACAAAGTTGAAATGGAAAACGTAGAGATTTAAATTTCTATACAGGTATATAAGCAACTTAGAACTCATGTAACCAACACGATTTCAACATATGCATGAATCTACAATGGATTTGAGTTCTTGGTGAGGATACACAAGATACCTTATGTCAGTGCACTTTGGGAGATAAAAGGCATAAATGTTATCAAGCGAGAACTTGAGGAGATATTGAACCATATCAAATAGGCGTCCATGCAAGATGACTTAGTAGTGAAAAAATACTCTATTATGCAACATGTAGCTAAACCTGTAAATTTACATATGAATTAGACATGTTGTGTAATAATGTGCAAACAAGATCCAAAACTATTTTTCTGGATGATTTGGGGGGGAAGATTGGATACCATCCAGATTTACAACAAAATGTCGGATACATAGTAGTGGAAAATAAAACTTGGTATAAACACATCACCATGGAGCTTCATGTCATAGTTTTCGAGTTTCAATTCCCACAAATGTGAACACTTTATATTTCATTGTATTTTGTGGAATTTTGCCACAATTTTTTAAAATATATTTTTGTAATTGAAAAAATAATAAAAGATGTAAATTGTGTGTCTGGAATTCCAAGAGTCGCATAGGGAATGTGAAGAGTCATTAGGTATTCCAAAGGTCATATAGGATCTCAAGAGTCACATGGGGAGGTGAAAGGTCACCTCACTTATTATGAATACACCCTCATGCCTCAAGAAAATCACTTGGACTTTTATACTTTAGCCTTGGCTTCTCTAACTTAGGATAGGAGAGAAGATCATTCTTTGTAGGAGAAAATGGTGGCTTTATATTCCACTATTGGGGCTAGTGATTCATCATTTTAATTGTGTATCTTAGCACTTTCATTTAATAATTTGAAGCTCTCATAGTCAGGCATATTTTCATGCATGTATCGTGAATTTTGTAAGACGATTATTTAATATTTGTGATGTATGTTATATGTTTATATGTACTAAATAAAAACAACTATTTCATTTTCTTTGGTATACATCTTTGAATTATGCACTCTTACTTTATTTCATGGTCGTTGTTACTTTGTGAACTATTTTGTAGGTTAATCAATGATTCTCTCTATGTATGTGTGTGTGTATTTATTGGGACAATATTATTACTTTTCTTCTAAAGGCTCATTCTTTATTCTCCCATCTATGAAAGTAAAATATGTACATTGAAATTGTGTGAATCAAAAAGTTAACTCACTTCATTATCTCAAAGTTATGGGCATGATATGTTATTCTTTTTATTGTAGCCAAGGAAAATATTTAAGATCATTATAATGGCATTCAATCCTATTTCCTGGATGGGGCTCCTATCCCGCACGGTGTGAGGTATAGTTGGGTCTTCATACTGGGGTGGGGGGGCATGTGTGTTGGCACACTTCTAGCATTGTCAACACAGTGCAAATCCCTCTCCCTAAGAGTCTTTTTTGGGGCTTATTTCTTTTTTCTCATTGGTCTCATGGACATAGGGGGATAATTTCATAGATCAAACTCAAAAATTGGATATAATATGTAAAGGATAATATCTCCATTTTTCATCTTCCTCCGAATTAAATTTTTTCACTGTCTTTCCAATAATAGGGAGAGATAATCCTAAATTGATAGTAAATCCAAACATTTATGTAGGAACAATGAATGCATATTTTCTTCCCTTAGATGTAAAGTGCAGGTCATCATAATGTATCCTTTATTATAAGTAAAATATCATTAGAGTCAAATACTAAGGTAGCCTATAAGGCTTGACATTTGCACCAAATATCCTAATTATAGTATTGTCCTGCTCTATGTACCAATCTCCATATTTCAATCAACCATTCATGTGTAAGTGAAATATACATTCTTCAGGAATCTTAGGAGGAGATTGATCATTAACTAATACAAATACATTATAAACAAAATTGTCGATGAATATTTGGGGAGATTGACCATTAATTAATACAAATACATTATATACAAAACTTTCAATGAATCTTTAACATGCTAATGGTCGTTGATTTATGAAACTAGTTTGAGTCCATTGGAAAGGGAGGTTTTTTTCTCCCAATTGATTTTTCCCTTTTATCCCTAATGCCTCAAAACATGAAAATTGTTGGGAAAAAATCATGTAAACTAAATATGATTGAAATATAAACATTCTTTCTTTATGCAACTGTATGAGTTTTTCATGGATTTTTTTTTCTAGATGTGATGTGTAATTAAATATGGTAAAGTTTAATAATTTGTGGATAAAAGCCAAAATAATTATGTCTTCTTGATTATCATCATCATAACCTAAAATGATGCTAACCATTAAAATTAATTATTTCATGGAACCTTGAAAGATATCCCTATTAAAGGGGGGTTTTCCATTGAGCCTGACATCTTGGTTTATCGATAGGGTTTTTTAGAAACTCCTTTCTTTACTTGTCTGGTAAACTCTTGAAGCGTATTTCCAAACCTTTTTTTCAATTTCCTCAAAGTAAGATGGAATATGAAGGGTCGAAATGTATTCTTTTTCTCTAACTTAGAACACAGGAGAATAGTTTTTCCAACACCTAAGTACCATTCTAGAAGGATCATAGGAATCCACATAGATACATGAACTACAAGAAAGGAAAGATTTGGGAAGAAGCTCAGGTGGGAGGAAAATTTCCCATGTGCGAAAGGAATGAGAATTCTCAATAAATTGTATGTGGGCCTCATTGTGGAACAATTTTGGCATTTTATCAGTCAAGGAAGGTTAAAAAATGGTTGCATACCTATCCAGGAAAAAATGGAAGCATCTATGTATTCTATGTGTTTATTTGGGAATTTATTTATTTTTAGGTGTCATGGCAGATACAATCTGTATTTATAGTTTCGTCTAGGAATACCATGCCTATATAATGGAAGAATACAATGTTGGGTGTGGGAATCTCAGTTAAGAAAACTCCTTTCAACACTTAATTGTCAACCCGGGGTTCGTAAAATTAGATACGAAGCACAAGAAATGCCAGAAGTGGTATGAAATTTTCCTATCTATTCCTACTTCAAATCAAGATCTTGCAGAATTGAAAAGAAATATCACACAAAAATTTACACCAAATAAGTTCTAGTGTCGGAATTCGAAAGAAATTAATTTGCAAAGAAATCAAATAAAGGAATTTTCACACTTTTTGTTGTTACCAGGATTATTCCCTCTTGCGGACAAGAGCGATCTCCCCAGTACTCCAACGAGTAACTAGAAACAAAGATCCATTTGAATACCTCTTTCTCTAGATTATTTATATTTTAAGATCATTATAACAGTAAAGCAGAGAGGAAATGCTCCTACCTTGAAATCCAAACGTCTGATGTAGCCCTTTGTCCTATTGCTCCAAATTAGTTCTCCAATGATGAGTAGAACCTGCAATCAAAGACAAGACAAATAATCAAAGAATCTGCAATATATAATAATAAAAAAGTAATAATCCAACTTAGTGATCAAGGAATATAATTATTGACATCATTTCCATGAATTCAGAAACAAGACAATGAGAAAAACATATCCATATGTATTATCATAAATTAGAAAGAGAAATCTTACAACCGAATGCCTTGATGTTGTACATATTTCTCCCAAGGTTCGAGCAATCGTTCTCCTTCATTCTGATAAGCATTCCTCTCTAGAATAACCAACAGGAAGTCATGGGCACAAAGGTGTGATCCTCAATGAGTCAACAACAACTCACTAGTATAGAAAGTATGCACTCTATGAACTATCTTCAACTTAGAAACTATGCAAATCAGTTTCTATCAATCACAATCTACTCCAGTATTTCTAATCCCTAAACCTGAAACTTGAGCTCAATATATAGGGAGATTGAGGTATTTTTAGTTCCATAATAAGAGGGATGATTTCCTCCCATGAAGGGATTTGAGTTCCTTGGACCAAGGGATAAGCTCCATGAGTGGAGGGATAAAGCTTGAACTGACACGACTCTAGAGGCTTCCAGTTGGAAGAATATTCGACCAACTAGGCTTCTAGAAGTTACTTTTTCTTTTTACTTGCTTTTCACGGGGGTGTCCAGGTTTTAGTGGCAAACAGAGCGGCGACCGTCACGACTAATGAAAGGATCATCAGTGCATGCATAGGGAAAGGCTAGTAAAACTGTGAATGTATACTTTTAAGGGTTTTACAAATCTTTTCTCCAATTTCCAAGACTTGATTCAAGAACATGAGTGTTTTTGACCTCTAAGGGAACATGATATGGATGGTGATAGACCCATATGAATATTCAAATGTCATGGTGATAAAATGACATGTAATAGATTTCCCCCTAAAGTGTGAAGTCTGAGAGTTTTTTTGAAGAGTGAAGTGCTTTATCATTCCGAGGATTGGATTGGAGACGTCAGTAGAAAACCTGTAAAATCATTCAATGCAAATATATATATATATATATATATATATATATATATATATCATCGTGAGGTAGGCACTCCCATACTTAGATCAAAACTAACTAAATTTTCTAGTACAAATATGGTTTCAGTATTACATCAAAAAGTAGACACAGTATGGGTGTAGCCATCTGTCATAAGAAGTCTACTATATCATGAATAATAAAACTCCTAACAGCCTGGATGGTGGAAAATAGATCTAGGGTCTTTATTTTTGCTTCTCGAATTAGTATGAATCTATCCATGCGATTGATTGTGTTGAAGTTTAACATGGTAGAAACCACTTGATTACCGGTAAATGATGAGAAACCATTAACAAGTGTGAGATAAGCCACCGATAATGACAATGGCCCTCAAATTACTTCAGTAAAATCTATGAAGTGTGATGAATTATTTGCAGTCGAACACTCATAGAATCATTTGATCGAATGTCAATGATGAAAACCTATTGTCGAAAGCGAGAAACCTATCATTAGGGCATGCAAATCCCAAGGTACTGATAGGATTCTAGATCAAATTTCTGGATAATGAGCTGATGTCGATAGAAAGTGATCCATCGTAGGAAAGTCTACAACATGAAACCATTAGATCAAGCTTTGAAGAAATTTTTTGTAAGGACTGACTCAGGGATGGTCAACATGAATGGAGACAAATGTTTGTAATGAATGGTTTATTGAAATCTCTCTTGAACACATAACAACACTGTAAATGGTTTGGAAACATTTGAACTAAAGATAATACCCAAAAAATGATTGAATACTTTCAATGTGGTTTGATTAACTGTTAGCCAAATGATTTCCCAACCCAGGTACAAGTGTGACAAAGTGTTGTGTTCAAGAGTGACATGCTACTTTCTAAGATAAGGGTGACAAATGGATTATTTTTCTCTCTTTTTCCCCCACCATTACTGGTAAGTACCTCTTTATTTTTTTCAAGCTTGAGGAGGATAAAATTTTCTTTTTTGTGTGAGTTCATCCTTTGGATGAGTCCATATTAGTATTAAAATCTAACCTTGAGAAGGATTGGTGTGGTCCTGTTGTGATCGACAGGTCCTCTACTATTTAGTTTTAACGAGTCCAGTGTAGGAATAACTCGATGTTTTTCAATTTTAGGGAGTTAGAAGAAAAACATAAGTAAACTCCATGGTTTTTATTTTATGTAAATTTAGTCCCTCAAGCCTGAAAAAGAATAAAATAATGCAGGAGAGAACTCTATTGACCATAATCATTCAATGTATACCTTTTTCGTAATTATTCCAATTCAATCTGGAAAATGGGTAAACTTATACTGAATGGATGACCGTTCATTTACTTTAATGAGTTCGAATAGTGAATTACTCGGCGATATTTTCATGTTTCGAGAGTCTGAAAAGGGATTAAAAGAGGACTCCAACGTTTCACTTTTTCGTATTTTTACAGAGCCCAAAAGAGTGATAAAAGTGTACTCAATGTCAAAATAATTCTTTTCACCAAAATCCTGTATCCTGCACAAAAACTCGAAAAATTACAAATATCTGTTCTCAAAAAGTAAAAATATTTTGATTTGACTTTTTAAAAGTAAAAATAAATAGAATAATAATATTTTATTCATTTAAAACTACAAAAAGGAGTTAAAACACGTCATTTTCACCTTTTTCTTTTCAGAACAAAGCAGAGAGAGATTTTGGCCAAAAAATTCTGAAGCTGATATCAGAAGAACCGACCGATCATTTCGAGAACTATCAAAACCAAGTAATCCACGTCATCGTTATCTTTCTTTTCATCCACTTCATGTCTTATTTTGAGCTTGCATTGCATTTTTTAGAAGGAATTATGTTTTAAAATCTACCCTTGGGGTTTGTGCAGATTCTCTTTGCGAAAACCACGCACCCCGACGATTTTTTAAAAGAAATATTGTCGGGCCACCGCAAGTTCTGTGTATGAAACATTTGGAAAAATGCACTGTGTAAATACAAAACCTGCGTAGGCAGCATGAGTTTTTGAAAAACCTAATTTTCTCCATAAAAAATGGCTCAAGTTTCCTCCAACTGATTTCTAATGTTTAATTTATTAATTTGTAGGTCTTTAATCATGCTGGAATGGCGGGAACGAGAACATGAACTCGTGGTCAATGAAGCCATGAATGATCTGACAACCATGTATGCATTAAAAAATTGTGGCTTATACAATTTATGGGCGATTCAGGGCATGAAGGCACAATTTGAGCTGCTGACCTCGCTTGTGAATGCATGGGATGTGAAATATCAATGTTTCATAATTGGGGACCATCGTCTTGTGATCGAGCCAGAGGGCATATACTTCCTTAATATTTTGTCTCGTAAATGGAGAAACATTACCTTATCTGGGACTAGACCAAGAGGTCTTACACTGCTAGCTACAAGGCTCAGTATTGTAGCAATAATTCAGAGCTAATGGACGGTCACATAGACATAAAAACTATTGTGCGACTGGAACTCAAAATCATAGCATTCACAGTTACCAAGTTATGCGGGAGTGCAGCTCCTCATGTGGCTACCAAAGCATAGATGCAGATTGCAGTTGAGTGTTTCAGAGGGACAATATTCAACTAGAGTGAAGGAGTGTTGGAATATATGAAGGGCCAACTCATGAGAGCCAAGAATGGGAAGTTGAAAAAATTCGGGTATGGTGCCATTCTTATCTCATTTTCTCTAGAGAGGATCCCACTCCTTGTGCCTCAACAGACACCGGTAGATCTTGGAATTCCTCAGGAACCTTGTATGGTGCGATGGGTAGCATTGATGGCTCGCCATGGTGGTGAAGGTGGTCCAGTGGTTCGGTTCACTCTGCATTATTTCTCATGGCTGAGGAATCATATCTTCACGATTGAAGATTTTCCTTATGCGGGGATATATTATAGAGGTGATCTTGAAACATCTCTCCCACCAGGGGAACAGTGGGATGAGACAATTTAGTTAATCATTTTGAAGTTTCTATCTAATTTTTAATTGAATTTTTATCATCCAATACTGACACAAATTTTAAATACAGATGTCAGTCCGACACGACCAGCAATGTTTCGTCGCTTTGACAGGCGAGAGACACAACCCATAGTAGCCCCATAGGATGATGTAATAGAGATCCTGGCAGAGATGGAGCACAACCTTGAGAGGTTGACTATTGATATTCCTAATACAAGAACATATGATATAACTCTCAGGCTCCAGAGACATGTGACTGGTGTCCCAGGTCCACTCAGGAGATTTTTGCGCAAGGTGGCGCGTGCCATAGTTTGCTATCATGATAATCATCATGGATAGATGATGGTCAATGTAGATTGACATTTTATTTTTTGTATCAATATCTTTCAGATCATAAGGTGTTTGAACCTATGATCACAGACGATGTAATATTTTTTGACACAAACTTATTTAACCTAATGATATTACTACCTTTGTTCTTTGGGTATCTTGTTCAACATGGATTGAATGTTGTTTTGATTTACTTTTTTAATGTTGTAGATGTCTATTTAAAACTTGATTAGCTAATGCATCAACCAATGTGCTTAAATTTCTTGAAATGTGTTGATATTCGATATAATCAAATTGTCTTTCCAAGAAACGAACCTTCAAATTGTGAGGGAGAATAGAGGATATTACAATGGATCTATTGTAGGTTGTGTCTCTTCATTTTGCTGGATAATAGAAAGGAAGGACTGGCTGTTCCAAGTGGACGTAGCCCAAAATGGTTGAACCACGTATATCTGTGTCTCTTTGGTTTTATGTGTTTTGTGTGCTTGTGTTTTTCCACATATTTTATGTGTTTCATTGCTCTGTAATATATATAATTTTCTAACAACGGGTATCGAAACCGAAGGTCTATTTAGATGATAAACTCATAGGAAAGAAGGGTTCCTGGATCGAGTGGGAGCAATGGCGGAAGATGGTAAGTTTAGGGTTGAGAACTTTAACAGCCAAAACTTCCCATTGTGGAAGATGCAGATGGAATATTATCTGTATCAGAAAGATCTGTACCTACCATTGAGCGGAAAAACAAAGAAGTCGACGGCTATTACAGACGCAGAATGGGAGATTCTTGATAGAAAGGCACTCAAAACAGTACAGTTGTGCCTCGGGGCATTGGTAGCCTTCAATATTTAGAAGGAAACAAAAACAGAGGGTTTGATTAAGGCGTTGGCGAAATTATATGAAAAACCCTCGGCCTCAAACAAGTTATTTCTCATGAAACGTTTATTTAATATGAATATGTCAGAAGGTGGATTTGTTGCAGACCATTTAAATGATTTTAATACAGTTACCAATCAGTTAAGTTCTGTAGGGGTGAAATTTGATGATGAAGTTAGGGCTCTTTTATTTCTGTGCTCATTGCCAAAAAGTTGGAACAGCTTTGTTATGGCCACTAGTAACTCTGTCTCTGGATCTAGTACTTTAAAGTTTGATGATGTTGTCGGTGCTATCCTTAGCGAGGAAATGCGATGGAAAAGCTTTGTTGAGACATCAAGTAATGCTTTGAGTGCAGAGTCTAGGGGAAGAAGAATGGAAAGAGGAAAGAGCTCAGGATGTCACAGTAAATCAAGGAAAGGCAGATCCAATTCCAGATCAGGGATAGTGTGCTGGAAATGCGGAAAGAAATGACATTTGAAGAAAGATTGTAGATCTCGGAAGGGAAAAGAAGGAAACGCACAACAAGAAAACGATCATGAAGAAAATGTGACAGGTGATGTGTTACACTATGCTTTGATTCTTTATTTCGAAAATGTTACTGATTCTTGGGTTTTAGATTCAGGGGCCTCATTCCATTCCACACCTAATAACAAACATTTTCATGACTATGTTCAAGTGGATTTTGGATAAGTCCATTTGGGTGATGATAAACCCTGTAAAATTTTTGGAATGGGTAAAGTTCTTGTAAAACAACAGAATGGAAACCAATGGCTATTAAAGGAGGTATGGAATGTTCCAGATTTGAAGAAAAATCTGATTTCAATAGTGTAGTTAGGCGATGAAGGTTGTGTGACAACTTTCACAGATAAAACTTGGAATGTCAACAAAGGAGCCTTGGTAATAGCAAAAGGAGAAAAGGTTGGTACATTGTATTTATGCAATGGTATTTCTAACTTTGTTAATGCTTTAACTTCCAAAGGAGAAGATGCAACATTATGGCATTATAGGCTCAGACACGAGTGAGAAGGGGATGAAGATTCTTCACTCAAGAAATTTGTTGTCGGGTTTGAAGAATGTTGATTTGGATTTCTGTGAGAATTGCATTTATGTAAAACAGAAGAGAGTCAAATTTCTCAGATTTGGGAAAGAAAAGAAGAGCAAAAAAGTAGAGCTTGTGCATACATATGTATGGGGACCTGCTCAGGTATCATCTCGTGGTGGCTCTCGTTATTATTTTACTTTTATTGATGATGCAACTAGAAAAAATTGGATTTATTGTATTCAGAATAAATATGATGTATTTGATACTTTCAAGAAATGGAAAGCTTTGGTTGAGATTGAGACAGGAAATAAGTTGAAGTGTCTCAGATCAGAAAATGGAGGTGAATATTGAAGCAAAGAGTTTGATAGGTACTATTCAGAGCATGGAATTCGCAGAGAGAAGACGGTTCCAAGAACACCACAAGAAAATGGTGTGTCAGAAAGGATGAACAGAACAATCATGGAGCGTGCAAGGTGCATGAGATTGCATGCAGGATTTCCTTTACAATTTTGGGCAGATGCTATAGATACTGCTGTTTATATAATAAACAGAGGGCCTTCAAATTCCTTGGATGGTGGTATTCCAGAGGAAGCATGGATAGGTAAAAAGGTAAACTACTCTTTTTTAAAGCCTTTTGGCTATGAGGCCTTTGTCCATATTAATAAAGAAAATAGAAAAAAGCTTGAGGCAAAATCAAATAAATGTACCTTTATTGGATATGGTGTTAATGATTTTGGTTATCGCTTATATGATTATGAAAATCACAAAATATTTAGGAGCAAAGATGTAATATTCAATGAAAATGTATTGTATAAGAATCAGTTGTAGGAAAAGGAACAGGGAAAATAAAACAAAGAATACATAGTTCTTGATGAGATCACAGAAAAGGTAAAGGTGCCTAAAAATAATAATAATCAAGAGCCACAACAACAACAACCACCACAACAGCAACAGGCACTTCAAACACCTAAAAGTGGTGTTAGAAGATCTACCAGGATAAGTAGACTCCCTGAATGATAATCTCTTTCATTATATTATTTATTGTTGATTGATTCTAGTGAACTTGAATGTTATGAAGAAGCAATGCAGGTTGAAAGCAGGAAGAAGTGGGAGCTAGCCATGGAAGAAGAGATGGACTCCTTAATGCATAACCATATTTGGGACTTAGTGGAGTTACTGCTTGTTAAAACTACATTCTGGAATAAATGGATCTACAAGGCGGAAGGAAGAAATATGGAGAAATAAAGGGTGGCAGACTTGTGGTGAAGGGGTTTACCTGAGAGAAGAAAGGTATTGATTTTGATGAAATATTTTCTCCTTTGTTGTTAAGATGACTTCAATCAGAACTATTTTAAGTCTTGTAGCGACGAGAAGATTTACATCTTGAACGGTTAGATGTAAGACAAAATTTCTCCATGGAGATTTGGAGGAAGAGATCTATATGGAGCAACCAGAAGGATATGAGGTCAAAGGGAAGGAAAAATTAGTGTGCAGGTTAAAGAAGAGCTTGTATGGCTTAAAACAGGCTCCAAAGCAGTGGTATCTAAAATTTGACAGGTTTATGTCTAAACAAGGTTATACTAGATGTCACTCTAATCATTGTGTTTATATGAAAAAGAAAAATGATGGCAGCTATATTATATTGTTATTGTATGTAGATGACATGCTTGTTGCAGGATCTAACATACAGGAAATAAATGTACTCAAAATAAAATTGACAAATTCAGTTGCAATTAAGGATTTGGGAGCTACAAAACAAATCCTTGGTATGAGAATATGTAGAGATAGGAAAAATCGCAAATTAACACTGTCTTAGAATGAGTACATACAAAAGGTGTTGAAAATATTTAATATGCAGAATGCAAAACCAGTTAGTACACCTTTTGCTAGCCACTTCAAACTTATTAAGGAGATGTGCCCCAAGACCCAAGAAGAAATGGACTATATGTCTAAAGTTCCATATGCATCAGCAGTTGGAGGCTTAATGTATGCAATGGTCTGCATAAGGCCTGATATTGCACATGCAGTGGGAGTTGTAAGCAGGTACATGAAAAATCCAGGAAAAGAACATTGGATGGCAGTGAAATGGATTCTCAGATATTTGATGCCACAATTAAAGCATTATGGTTAAGCCATTCTCTACGGGGATATGTTGATGAGAGATATGTGGTGTGAGAGATAATAGGAGCACTAGAGGATATGTATTTACTGTAGGTGGAACAACTGTCAGTTGGGTTTCAAAAATCCAAAGTGTTGTTGCACTTTCCACAACAGAAGCAGAGTATGTTGCTGCTACAGAGGCTAGTAAAGAAATGATTTGGTTACAAAGGTTTATGGATGAATTGGGTAAGAAGCATGATATGGGCACGTTATAGAGTGATAGCCAAAGTGCCATTCATCTTGCAAAGAACTCAGCATTTCATTCCAGGACTAAACACATATATCTCAAGTACCATTTCATATGGTCAGTGTTGGAAGATGGACAGTTGAAGCTGGAAAAGATACACACTAGCAAGAATCCTGCAGATATGTTAACAAAAGTTGTAACCAGGGAGAAACTGAGAATATGCTCAGTTTCAATTGGTCTTCAAGGATGACAATGAAGATGAGAAATAGCCAGGTCCAAAGAGGAGTCACTATCCATCAAATGAAGCAGCGATGGAGTTGTTACAATTAGTCTCCAAGTGGGAGATTGTTGGGTGTGGAGCCTGATTATCTTGTTTATTTTGTATCACAGCATTGGACCATTGTACCTTAATGGGGCGATAATGCCGCCTGTAATTAAACGCTTTCTGGGGGGTCCAGGGGGGGCGGTTGCGACTTTATGGAGCCCCCCCCTAAAGGGGGGTTTCAGGGGCAACGCCCTCGAAGCTAAAAACATATGTAAAATTGCCTTGTAAAAGTATAGTAATTTCTAGTCAATCTGGGCCGTTCATTAGGCAGATGATCTGACGGTAGAAGTTATGTTTAGTTTAGGGTTTTTTGCCCTAGAAGGAAACCCCTCGCTTTGTATGAGGGTATTGTATTGCGGGTGTGTATTGTATGTGTATTCTCAGAGCGAGAAACATATAGGGAGACTGTGAGGGAGAACAGAGGATATTACAGCGGATCTGTTGTAGGTTGTGTCTATTCATTTTGCTAGATAATAGAAAGGAAGGACTGGCTGTTTGGGGTGGACGTAGCCCAAACTGGGTGAACCACGTATATTTGTGTCTCTCTGGTTTTATGTGTTTTGTGTGCTGGTGTTTTTCCGCATATTTTATGTGTTTCATTGCTCTGTAATATATATAATTTTCTAACACTTAACACTAAAAGTCATACATAATATCTCTTGAGATAAATACCATTTCTGGGTTTATTTAAAGAGACTCCATAATCAATTAATTCATAGGCTCCTTTTGCAAACACACGCTTGAAAATATAGGGCACATGCCACATCAGTTTGAATTTACCAACATCTAGCTTATCGTTAGCTTTATCATACAATAAAACTAGGTCACCTTCTGAATGAATGCGAGGGTTAAAAATTTGATCATACTTAGTTTTAACACATTTTTCTGAGCTTCAACAGCTAATGCAACGGTGCAACGAGTCTCATCTAATTGTCCTAGGTATAGAAAGTGTTTCTCCTCTTTAGAGGTAGCTGGTAACAACTCAATAGATAATTTGAGTCATGGTATTTCACATTCAATGGGTAACACAACTTCTAAACCATAAACAAGTTGAAAAGGAGTGAACCCTATAGCATTTTTTGCAAAAGTAGGGTATGCCCATAATGTCGAAAAAAAAATGGTATGCGAATTATATTTATGAGTCCCGACAATCCGTTTAATCATGGTGGTTAAAACCTTATTGAAGGCCTCAACTTGAACATTAGTCTATGGGAAATATGGTGTAGAATTATCATGGCATAGGCCAAGTTGATCAGAAAGTTCGGTCATCATAATATTTCAAAAATATCTCCCATGGTCCATAATGATAGCTTGAGGGACACTGAACCGAGCAATCACATGATTGAATATGAAAGTAGCTGTAGTTTTGTCATCAGCCGTGAATGTAGGCATCACCTCGGCCCATTTTGTAAATTAATCTATGGCAAGAATAATATACCCATGCTCCCCGACTAAGTGAGGGTTACATGTAATGAAATCGACACCCCATTTGGAAAAAGGACCAAAAACAATGATTGGGTGAAGAGGAACTGGAGGTGCACGCATCTTTCAATCAAAAATATGGAAATTGTGGCATTTTCTAACTGTGATAATACAATCTTTGAATAAATATGGCCAAAAATAACCAGCGCACAATATCTTTTGGGTTGTGGAAAACCCAGACATATGACCACCACATGCTCCAGAGTGGAAATCATTCAAAACCCTTCCAGCCTCTTTGTGAGTTATACATCGTCGAAACACAGAATCATCACCACGACGATAAAGAGTGTCACCAACAATATTGTATTGCTAGGATTGGTATCGGATTCTCCATCGATCTGATCGTGAAAGCTCTGGGCGAAAGGTTTGGGTCTGAAGATATATAATGATATCTCCATACCAGGGATATAAAGTACTGATTAGAAATAGAGATTCATCTGTGATAGGATTCTCTACCACCGTTTCAGACTCGGCATTGGGAAAGTCACACATAAGTTCGGCAAACACTAGTGATTTCTTAGACTTGGACTTCTCAAACTCCAAATCAAACTCTTGCAGGATAACAATCCATTTGGATTATTTCCCCTCGAGCAATTTTTTTGTCAACATGTACATCATTGAGTTGCAATTAGATATCGTTGTGGTTTTGTGCAACAATATGTAATGACGAAAATGTTGGACAGCTTGAACTGCTGCCAAGGCCAATTTCTCCACATGGAAATACTTGATTTCTGTCGGTTTGAGATTCTAACTTAGGTAATAGATCACATGTTCATTGTTAGATTCATCCTCTTGAACCAAAACCATTCCAATCAAGGAATCAGAGGTAGCTAAGTATAAAAAGTAATCCCGGTAGTAATTTGGCAGATGCAATTGCCAAGAACGGTGCATGGGTCAACACGTTTTTAAGTGCATCAAAATATTTATCAGCAATCTCGTCCCAAATAAATGGAACATCTTGTTTCAAAAATCGGTTAAAACCTTTTGTTAATTCTTCATAGTTCGAGATAAACCTAAGTAAAAAAAATTTCTTTCCCTTACAAACTCTGGAGTTGGTGAAGAGTGGAAGGAGGAGGTAACTTGATGATAGCCTTAACCTTCAATGGATCAACATGAATGCCCTCTTTCAAAATGGTAATCATCCTGATTGTACACAAAAAACACATTTGTTTGGATTCAAACGAATTTTTCAATGCCTACATCTCATGAAGATAGCACGTAAGTGCGTAGGATGATCTTCTCTCTGTAAATAATGAGCAGGTAAGTCATCCAAGTAAGGTTGTACAATATGTTTGATATCCTGAAATGCATAAGAAATAGCTCTTTGAAAAGTTGCACCAGCATTTTTCAGTCCAAAAGGTAACTTACAATATGTAAACGTGCCCCAAGGACATATAAACATTGTTTTAGGTTGATCGGCAGGGAGTATGCTGATATGATTGTAGCCAGAAAAACCATCCATAAACGAGAATATTTCCTTTTCGACACAATCATCAACAATTTGATCGATATAGTGTGTAGGATAGTTTTCTTTTGGACAAGCGCTGTTAATATCCTGATAATTGATGCATACTCTAATAGTCCCTTGTTTTTTTGTTACGTGAACTATGTTAGATACCCAATCCTTCAAAGGAATAGGATAAATAAATCATGCTCATAATAGTTTATCAACTTCAGCTTTGATTGCTGGAGATTTCTGCAGATGTATTGGACGTATCTCTGTCTAATAGGATTAACATCCAGGTATGCCTTGATTTCATGAATAACAATCT
Source organism: Pinus albicaulis (assembly GCA_034641835.2). Classification (NCBI taxonomy): domain Eukaryota; kingdom Viridiplantae; phylum Streptophyta; class Pinopsida; order Pinales; family Pinaceae; genus Pinus; species Pinus albicaulis. The sequence goes on along the minus strand of CM076570.1, from coordinate 716,497,827 downwards.
TAGGATCGATACCTGGCATCTCTTCGTAAGACCAGTAAAAAACGTCTTGGAATTATTTAAATAGGGCTTTTTAAGTGTTAATCTCTTCCATCGAACAAGTAGCACCTATATGAATGTTTTCAATAATTCCAGGTTTAATTGATATGTCAATAGGAACTGGTGTAGAAATATTTCCCAAATTTGTCTCAGAATCTCTATGTGTGATCGATGTGGGATTATGAGGTTCCTTGACATAATCAATCGTAAATATAGATGAAAATTCATTTTCAAGTTTATCAAGATCAGGAAAAAAAGAAGATTGATGATGTAGATCATCCTATGGTAATTCAACCGATGAAAAAATTTCTCAAATACTCTCGTTACTTGTGAATATTTGTTGAAATGGATCCAGAAATGATGTCAAAGTTGAGCTAGATATAGAAGATGATTCTTCTCTGACCACATTCACTTGATCAGTAGAAGTTGATGGGGTGTCAGAACACGATTGTACTACTACATATGCCGATTCAAAAGGAACTAAAGGCATCTCACCATTATAAGAGTCCAATTTTGATTCTAAAGGCACATTCCATGTGTCATCAAATGGAATTGTGCTTGATGTGATCATATTGATATTGGAAATTGTTTGCGATACGTTGGGAGAGGGCATAGAAAAAGTTCCCATGAGAGAGAAATCCTTCATTAGTCCTACACCAATATATTCATCTGGGATAACCGATTTTATGACATGCTGGATACTATCTGAGCAAGTAGGGTCTGAAGAGAAGTATGACAACTGATCGATTTTAACAATATTTCCTTTGTGAGGAAAAATTATTACTCGAAATACTGATGAAACAACAACAGTCATTGCGTAAGACCAACTGCAACCCAGAAGAAAGTTGTAATCAAGAGGGGCATCAACAACTACCACCTCTAGGTTTATGATTTTTCCTTCTACTTCTATAGGAAGATCCTGGAGTATTCCATATGGATGGAAACCTCTTACGTTAAAGGCTTTAAGGATAGTCGGTGATTGGTTGAGTGCTGGAGAACCAAGGGTTTTCAAACAGTTTAACACCATTGTACACGTATATTCCCCCGCATCAATTACAGTACGAAAAAATCATCTTGGTTTGACTAATACTGGAATTTGAAAAACCATTTGATGTGGGAGTCTAGGTACAAAATTTTCTAGATAAAAGACCATTAGGTTTGAGTCTTGAAGATAAATAGCTTCGATCACTGATAATAGTAATTTCCTTTGTGCTGGATAGGATTGCAGCACTTCTAAGGCCGAAATTGTTGAAGGGGATATGGCCAAATCTTCAACAATGTTGTAATTCTGAGCAGCTCTTGCATGTGGATTGAAAGTTGATTTTCGACATACACCTTTAACAGGTGGTTTAATCACTAAATCAATGTTAGGTTTCTTTTTTTGAAGTGGTTTGGAAACTAAAGGATTTTTTTCCAGTGTTTGACTGGAAGATTCAGTCTCTTGGCCAGTTACAGGACTCTTAGATCCATAGTCTTGAGATCGTGTCACAACCATGACCTGAGACATCATTAAAATATCTGCCGATGAATTGGAAGAAGATCCAGTCATTTTACTATCTTGAGCTGAAAAAGGATCCTTCAAGACAACAAGTGTAGGTGAACCTTTGATGAATTTGGATACCTTGGCCCGATGTTGACACTCTTTGGTATAGTGATCCTCGTCACAGATAATACAAGGATAACGAGGTTTCTGCTTTTCATCAGATGGTTCAGTTTTTTCCATTTTCTCTTTAGGGGATGTGTTTTGTTTATTTTTATTCTTCTCTTTCTTCTTATTACCAGATTTAGCTTTAGTTTTTGGATGAGTCCACAACGTGAATATCGGCAGAAGTTTCGAGGGAAGAATCTCTTTTGGGTCAATATGGTAGAGTTATCATGGGAGAAGTAGGTTTAGATGACTTCTTCTTATTATTTGTAGTAATAATTGTACCAATTACACCATCTGTAGAATGAGAACCAGGAGGAGTTGCAGTAATTTTACCTAGGCATGGTAAATCAAGAATTTTTTCATATAGAGTACCAGACGGCATGTATACAAGGTCTAAGTATTGCACTTGAGCTATGACCTATTGTTGGCTCGAGGAGTCATGACCTAGGTTTGGAGGTTAAGGTTTGCCAACAAACCCCTATACTAATAGCCCTTTCGGCAGTGACCTACTTGCGCAGGCCAACGTCTCACCCGAAGTAGTATGGGAGGGTGCTGGAACCAGGTTTCTGCACCTTGAGAGAGAGTAGGTAAATCAAGCAGGTCTACATTCGCAGCCTATTGAGTTCGCACCAAATAGATATATTCGCAGAGATGTTAACAATATAATCGCAATATACAAATCTAATATCGTGCACAAATCTAGTTAATAACTCCGCATCCACGTGTGTATCAGTAGTAATCAACACATATCAGTACAATGCATCATAAACATAGTATAGTTATACCATAACATAGACAGATTCGCAGCTTAAATAGATAACCAACAACATTCATAACAAATCCAATAGTTCGCATCAATAGAAATACCTTAGATCAGATAATGCAGAAGTACTCAACCATATCCGCATATATTAGTATACAACACTTAATACAATCCGACACAGCCTACGCACACAGTCAGCAGGGTTCGCACACAACAGGACTGAGGATCTCCGTGCACACAGCCAGTAGGATTCCTTACCCTAACGACTAACAACAGATCTAACAATTCGCACTTAGCATCCAACTTAATTCTTTCCTACCTTAAGACTCAAAATGTTCATCTATTTATATCGACTTAGCCTACACTTCCAATGGTCCGCAAACCATGGTTTGAGGACTCTTGGTCTACCCTTGACCCATTACATTGCATTCGAGGCTTTGATCCACCCCAAAACCCTCGTTCTAGACTAAATAATATAAAAAATATATAAAATTTGCAGCTTTTAGGGGACCTTGTTCCAACAGTCCCCCAACACAATCTTGTGACTCGTCCCGAGTCACTATGATGGTGGGGTCTCCACCTATGCCTACAATAGTTTGAATGCCTCGACCAGTGGGGGCATCACTCCTTCACTCTGAGCAACAACGCTCTGCGTAATATCCACTAGCTTCTGCGATGATAGTCCTTATGTTGTCAGGGTGATGCTCTCTAGAGTCTGGTTCAATTGTTTAACAACAACATCAATATCCTGTGAGAGCTTGACGGACTCATCAGCCCATGGCTTAAGACGATCACTAAGAGTATTCTTCTTCTAGCGGAGTTCGTCGATATGGTCCCGAAAGGCATGGCTAGTCCGCAGTCATGCTAATCGTTGAGCAGGAACCAGATTAGGCATCATGGCTTCGATCTGTTCGAACGTTTCTTCCTTCTATCACAGGTCCTAGTTGATTTCACGCAGGATCGGGTCACGTTGTACTTTATTCCATAACTGCATGGCTATATCCAGTAGTTGGGCACCCTGGGAAATCTTTCTAGTAATCACATTTGTGGCCCGCACCTCTGGTGGTGTCTCAGGCTGCAACTTGGCTTGCAAGTCTGCGATCTGCTGTTCCATCTCCATTTTAACTTCCTAGATCTCCGTTATTGAGGCTTTTAGTGCTGCGAGCAGCCCCTCAATATTGGCCTGGGGGTAGTTGTGGCTGGAATCTCAGCTGTAACATCTGTGCAGAGTCTACTAATTAAATGTTCCAGCTTCGTCTGTTGCGCTGCGCAGTGGCAAGGGTGCATGTAGCCTGGGCCAAAGAGACTTCAACAACTTTTTCTTCAATCGTTTGCTCTGCTATGTTGAGCTAATGGTGCACTTGGCAATCTTGATGCTAGATTTCTTCAAAGAGCATAGTGTGGAGTAGCTGCAATGACTCATGAGGTAGTCGGGCTAGATCTAATTGCACTCCTGCACAAGCATAGACTTGCACACCTAAGTCAGGGGAACTCATTATGAGGGCTGCACCAGGCAGCAGACAGGTACGGATCTCGGCTGTAACCATGGCTATGCTACTAGTTGCAGGGTGTGACCTCGCCTGGGTCATGTTGGTCTGCAAGGTATCTGCTTGGAGCTACAAAGCCCAAATCCCTGCCTGAAGTGTATCAACCGCAACCTTATGTTTCTCCTCGAGAGCTAGCCATTTTTCTTCTGCCACCAAGGTGACTGCATCTGCAATCTTCTCCAGATCATCTTCGGTCAGTGTAACTCTTGTACCTCGTTCAGGTCGGATGGCACCCTGTTTCTTGTGCGACCCCTTGACAAGCTCACTCATCCTCTTCATGCTGCGGGGGGAATCAGTACCTCCCACCTCCTAACCTTCATTCCCAAGGTCCTGTTGCGCATCCGTCTGCGCTGTGGCGTCTGTGCCCTTCCCCATACTCTTACCGAGCTTTGAATCCTTCTGTGATGCAGCTTCAACGCCCTCTCCTGTACTTTGACCGGGCTGTGAACCCTTCTGTGATACAACTCTAGTGACCTTCCTCGTGCTCTTGCTCGGTCCTCCGGTATCTTTGGTGATGACAGGTGGGATTAATTCCATTGTGCTGGTTCCTTCGGTGCCCTTCGCGCTTGTTTTGAAGCCGATCTTCGAGTTAGGAGGCCATAACACAATTGCATTGTCAATTTCTTCATCTGCCACCATATAAGGGAGAAAAACCCATGCAGAATCCTTGCGGCCTCGAATTTGGACATTGTGCATAGTGACTTGGAATGCGGTAATGATTTTCTATTTATCGTAGAAAGCTGGCGACAGACGTGGCCGGGAGTTGATGGCTGCTGCGAGCCCACTCTGAAACAAGACCTAGAAGACCTAGTTGTCCTCGACACACTGCGCATCCTTAGAGTCTCATAAATTCTTATAGCGAGCCCCTTCACACATGTCTTTGGTGAGTTCAGGGAGGACTGATCCTTAGGTGCTTCCCAGGTTACCAACGCAATGAGGAATAGCAACCAAGAATAGAAAAAGGCTTGCCCCTGCTCTTGGGATTCTCGCACATTAGCTAAAAACTCGTCGCACAAGTATTGAGCCCAATTGAAGCAGACCCCTTTCTCGCATTAGCCTGCCAACTGAATCACATATGCGGGGACAGTGGTGACCTGGAATTTTCGCATCATCTTGCATGCCAACAATATGGTACCCAATTGCGTACCAGGGTCACTGATGGACTTGATTATGAAACCTCGAGTATTCTGCTCCACATGGTACGTTTTGCACACATATTTAGCAGTCTCCCCTTCATAATTCTTGCCAACGTAGTCCAGGGGATTTGGTCCTTTCATGGGAAGACCAGTTATTCGATGAATGAGTGCAGCGTCGATGGGGATTTGATCTTGGATCCACAGGAAGCCATCGTGAACCAGGGCGAGCAACTAATGTACCAGATGATCCGTGATGTTGTAGTGGCCGAAGTGAGACATCCTTAGCAAGTTCAAGAGCCCAGACCCAGCCAATCCACACATGTAGCGCATGGGGATAATATTTATCCCATCATATTCCTAAACTTTGTCGAGGTATAACTCGGGCGCCAACTCAAGGAAGGCCTCCAAATTGGCCAAGTCATGATCATAAAATTTTATCTTGTGGAGCCTTCCAAAAGGGTTGCCAATGACGGGGACTTCTCCCAGGGTCAGTGTCATCTACAGGTAGGTTGTCAGGCTGTCGAGGTTCTTCGGCGTGCATTTCGAGGGCCTGTATGGCCGAACAAAGGGCAGAAGCCAATTGATCGGTGCGGAAACCTGGGATTCTTCCTCAGCAGAGCATGCCTGGGGCATCGCTCACGGATATTTTACATTTCTTGGTGAAGTATGGGGCTTCACCCCAACCCATTTTTCAGGTTTTCCAGAACCTTGAGCTTTTTCCTTTCCCTTCTTCTTGGTTGGGCTCGGCGTGGAGAAACCTCTTTGGCCTCAGACTCAATCTCCACTACTTCCTCAGTGTCTTGTTCTGTCAAGGTCACTGGTTCTGAGGGCTTAGCAGGATTAGTGGCCATCATTCTAGCACGAAAAACAAACTCGGGATGGCTATTGTCCAAGGGGGAAGTGCGCTTAGACATCAACAAAATATAAAAGACACAGAATCGTACAGAGCACAAAATTTTCAAGTACAAGCTATTCAAGCGATACAGAACCCTTGTCTGATCTATCCTCCATGTTTTATAGCCTTTGCAATCAACCAACGGTTGGGTAACAATTCACTTGGAACTTACCATCAATTAAACGGTAAAAAAACTCTTGAAATCGCCCCATTAAGTGTCGGTCGCCCGCTCTTGTTAACGGTAAATTTTGCTTTTTACCCGATTTTGCTGTGCCAATGGCTAGTTTTCACACCTCCTACGCGCCCCTTGCAGCCCTACGCCCCCAGAAAACCTCCTGCACTCCTAGCGCACCTGTGTGCTTCCATCGCACCTTCTACGCTCTGAACATTCTCCCGTGCCTCCCGCGCATCCCTCCATCCATCGAATTCAGCAGCCACACCCTGTGTATATCACGGTACCGTCCGTTCTTACCTTCCTTGGTGGGCATGGCCCATGTTGTACAGCTACTCCGACCATATAGTCATTTGATCCGATCTGGTTTGAGCCGACTGCCATTGACATAGCCGAGTAGCATGTCACCGTGCAGGGTGACTAATCAAACAACTCCACCATCCGTGATTTCTTTAATTGTGTAGGGCCTGAGCCAATGCTGTCGAAACTTCCCCAGGTGTTTTGCAAATTGGCTATCATATAGTAATACTAAGTAACCCTCCGCAAAGGACTTTTGTCAAATATGTCGATCATGCCATGCCTTATCCCGAGCCTTTTGAACTTGCTGATGGAAATTAGCAATGAAACGGTCTTCCTCCAAAGCCACAAGTTGCGCTAACCGCTCGTCCATGATATCAAGCTCTGCCATATTTGTAAAGGCTACGATGTGCAGGCTAGGAACAATGTATTCCATGGGCATAACAACCTCCTTTTCATAAACCATCCGGAATGGTGTTTTCCCTATCAACTTCTTACAGGTGGTTCACTAGGCCCAAAGAAAAAATGGGATGCGCATGTCCCAATCACTACGATCGGTGTTACAGACCTTGGTCAGTGCATGCTCTAAGACTTTATTAAAAGCTTCGACCACTCCGTTTTCCTGAGGATGATAAAGAGTGCTTTTCGCATGATGGATCTAAAATTATTTCGTCAAGGCCTGTATTTTTTAATTGAAAAAGTGTGTACCTCTATCACTCATCAAGATTTTCGTACACCGAAATCTGGTCAAAATCTGCTCAAAGATGAAGTGCATATTGGTATCTATAGTGCAATCCTTTACCACTTTTTCTTCAGCCCACCTAGTTACATAATCAGTAGCATTTATAATGTCACACACCTGTCTTCTTTCCAGGTGGGTTGATAGGTCCTACAAAATCAACGGCCCACTTGTCAAGTGATTACAGGTCCATTTGTGGTTGAAGGGGAATTTCATCCCTGTGGGACGACCTTCTGGTCCATTGGCATGTATCACAAGCCTTACAATAGTCGTGAGAGTCACTATGCAGGGCATGCCACCATAATTCAGCTCTTAAGATCTTCTGTGTCATTGCTTTCCCTGCGTAGTGGCCTCCTGCTATCCCATCGTGGGCTTCAGCTAAGATAGCATGTCGTTCATGCTCCAAAACATATCATCGCAACACTTCTTCTGCTCCCATCTTATATAGATGACCTACGATGATGGTAAAATCCACAGCGTGGGTTACCAAATCTTTCTTCTGTTGCACCGAATACTCCGCGGGTGCCCTACCTGTAGTTAGGAACTGAATGATGTTAGTGAAGTGCGCATCAACTACCTTAATAGAAAATAGTTGCACATCAGGCAGTCCTTCTTCTAGGTTGGTTGGGTCCTCGCCAGTCTTAATTCAGGACAAGTGATCCGGCCCAGCATTCAACTTCCCCGGCTTAATAATGATCTCAAAGTCGTATTCCTGGAACAACAATAGCCATCGATAGATTTCCCCCCCCAACATAGGCTTATTCACTGGGTTCTTCAAAGTCGAATGATCTGTAAACATTTTGAAGTGTCCTCCTAACAGATAGTGCCGATACTTCTGTAATGCATAGACCATTTCCAAGCCCTCCCGTTCTATGGTAGAGTAGTTGCGCTCTGCACTAGAGAGTTTCCTATTGCAAAATGAAACCGGATGATCAATGTCTCCATCTCTAGGCTGCATAAGGACCACTCCTAGGGTGATTCTTGAGGCATCGAAGTGAACATGGAACATCTTTTCCCAATCAGGAAAAATGAGGATAGGCGCAGAAACTATCTTTTCTTTGAGTAGCTCGAAGCTCTTCTGACACTCGTCATCCCAAAAAAATGAAACATCCTTCTTAAGTAGCTTCTCCATAGGCATTGTGACCAACACATACCCCTGAATGAACTTCCTATAGTATCCTGTGTGTCCGAGGATCGAACGCAACTACTTCTCAGTTGTAGGTACTGTGAGATTTATAATTACAAAAAATTTCGCAAGGTCAAGCATCAACCCCTGTCGGCACACCATAAGTCTGAGCAAGATTCCGAAGGCTACGCAGAAGATACACTTCTTGATATTAAGGGAAATCTGGTGCTTCCTAGATTCATCCAACATCATGCGCAGGTTTGAAACGTGCTTCTTTACTAAGCTGAAGATAGTCCAATCATCAAAGTAAACTTCCAGAAATTTGTGGATGAACTCTTTGAGCACTGCGACTACTACTCGTGAAAAGATAGCAGGGGCAATATTTAGTCCAAATGGCATCACTGTATACTGGAAGGATCCCCATTCAGTGGAAAACATAGTCTTGCTGTAGTCTTCAGGTGCGATTCTAATCTGATGGTACCCTGAGAACCCATCCGTGAATGAGTACGCTTCCTACCCTCCTATGTTATCAAGGATTTTGTCGGAGAATGGCATAGGAAAGGGATCATGCATGTAGGCATCATTCAATTTTCTCAAGTCCACGCAAATTCGTATCTCTCCCTTCATCTTTTTCTCTTAAACCACCATAGGGCTTACCTAGTCCGACTGTTCAACCGGTTCGATAATACCTGTGGCGAGCATTTTATCGATTTATTCCTTAACCTTTTGCTTATACTTAGGATTCAGACGATACGGTCACTGCTTGATAGGGCGCGCATCTGGTTTGAGCGTGATGTGCATGACCCCTAGGTCCCCTATGATCCCCCTAAGTTATAAGAACTTTGTCAGGAATAAATCCTAGTATTTCGTGAGCAGTTCGGAAACTTTTCATACTGTATCATCATCCCAATAATCCCCAATTTTATCCAGCTTGGGCTACTCTTCCATGCCAATGTTGACTTCTCACAGCTTCAGCGGCTGCATAACGTCCAAAATTTGTAGTGGAGGTCCTGCAATTGCGTGTTCCCCCTCTGATTTCGGGATAGAGACATTGCACGGATCCTCATCGCATTATTCTAAGGTTATATTGTGGCAGTTGGAAATATCCTGCATCTGTGTTTCCCATGTCGGTACCCCAAGTGCTACTTAGGGGCGTGATTCATAAAAAACGAAGGTATCTATATCCTGCAGAGCTTCGTCAAGTGCCTCTGTTCCCCTTGTCAGCTCGAATGTCCCTACAAATTCATCTTTTCATGCTTCCCAATGGCGGGTGCACTGATGTAGCTCCGCATCTAAGTACCATGCGGTGGGAATTGGTCCCAAGGCATGAATAAACAGGTGAACCCATTGTTCTATAATCCTGTCACACCATTTTTCCATCCAAGCGAATAGATGCTCACGCAGGTCTCCAGGGCCAAGGAATTTTTTTACGCACAAGTGGGTTAGAGGTTCGAATCACAAGATCATCATATCCTGACATTCTTCCCAATCCTGGAATGCCCCCTTATATGTATCCCACCACTTCGTAGGTGTTGCGCACATGGCTATATTAAGGGCCCATAACCTTCACTCTCACGGAACCTTAGCCTCAAATGTTCGCAAAAAATCCTTGATACTACGAGAGCCATCAAAGTAGGGAAGTTATCTTACCTCAGAGGAGATGCATCGGAAGTCCTTTGTGATCGTAAGACATCGTAGCGCAGATACATCATGTAATTGGTTCTGCCAGTTTTCTATTTCCCCATTGGAATCTAAGAAACACTCGCTATCCTTTTCCCAGCAGAGTACACCATCCGCTGTGGGGTTGATCCAATCTTCGTCCCATGTAGTTAACTTATAATTATGATCCACATCTTCTTCTTCATGCACCAGCTTCGTATACCGTTCTCCTTCTGCAGGGTCTAATGGCACTATCACCTGTGTCCCTTCGTTTTCAAATACCATCCTTCTTTTCTTCAAATTGATGATACCTCCCATATCGATGGCCCAATCCAATCCTAGGAGTGCAGGATAGGGGTCTGCATCTTCTACAATCTGAATGACCTCAAAGTCAGCTCGAACCTTAACTCCTACGATATCTACCACGATATTTGACAATCTCCCCAACAGTATGATCTTCTATTGATTAGCCATGTGAAACTGGACAGTGGACCATTCTAGCTTAGGTTCTCCCATTCGCAGCCAAGTTTTCTTAGGTAGTATGTTCGCATCTAAGCCTAGGTCCAGAATAACCTAATCCATCTCGTAATCACCTATTTGCACGGTTAACCACATTTCCCTACCAGTGCGCTTCTTATGCTTGTACAGTTTATGCACATCCTTAACTTCCACAGGTGGGTTTGTTCTTTCTGCGTAGCTATCTATCAAAGCTTGGAGGTTTTCTACGGCCCTTTGGTTGCGAAACAGCTTCATACATGCCTGCAAAAATGGTTTGACCTCGTCATCTGCTTTGAGGTTCACGGGGGCTTGAGGAGTAGATACCTCGACTTTAGCAAAGTCTTGGTGATCTACGATAAAGATTTCCTTTTCCTTTTGTAAGTCCAAACCTTCTTGTTTAATGGATAATTTTCAGATAATAAGCTCTGCCTCGGCTTTCTCTGTAGCTCCCCCGATGGCCATGCTGCTGTGTGTTATAATATTAATGCTTGGTCCTTCATCTCGAGGTTCTGCCTTGACCCTTTGTACATTCTGCATAGGTTTCTGTTGCTTCTCCTGCATCTTGGCTATCAGAATCAGGCAATATTCGATCACATGATCCAGTTGTCTAAAGTATCTGTAGGATTGTCTCACAGGGTTCATGCAGTCCCTTGCAAAGTGCCCTATTTCTCCACAGTCATAGAAAATCAATTGTCCTCTCCCCCTACCTACGCTTCCACCTCAACCCCCTCCCCTTCCCCTAGCTGGGAAGCCACCCATACCTGAGGGGGATCCTGGTGAAGAAGGGTTTGATTGTACCCTATATCGGTTTCCTCTCTTTATCATCAAATCATAGGTTCAGCAGTTTTTTTCGTCATGTCGTACGGATCTGCAAAACCTGCACCATTGTTGATTTACTTCTGGGACATACGCACCTAGGAAAGGGTAGTTATTAGTATCATCTAGGCTGGCTACGCGACAGTAATCACACTATAACACTGGTCCACTTGGTCCTGGACGTAACAGACTGCCCCCCCCCCCCCTCCTGTAGGTAGCCTTCCAGTAGTGGGCACTAATCCTTGGTATGCCCTGCTACCCTGCATCCTATACACCATAGGTCTATGATATTTTCTTTCCCTCAGTACTTTCGCAGGTTCTAGGTCTCCATGTGCATCGCTTCCAGTTGTCCTTGGATTTGTTGTACTCCCAGTTGGGTATCATCTCTTGGCACACCTTCCAATTTCATAGCAATCGCCAAGGTTTTTTCCTGTGATTCAATGGCTTGATGACCCATAAGTACGCGTAGGTGAGGTAGTAACATAGCAATGAGTCATTCCTTGTGCTGCCTATCATCATACTGAAATTATCCTTCTCTGATTACTTTTATTAGCCACTGGTTAGCTTCTCATATGGACTCAGAGGGTCCTTGTTTGAAATCTTTCAAATCGTTCACTATCTGGGAGTAGGACTTAGGTTTCTTAAACTATTGTTTCAAGGAATTCTTAACCTCTTCAATGGTCACATTCACATGTTGGGCTATGTATCCCATATACCAGTCCTAGGCTCTTCCTTCAAAGGAAAGGGATAGTTGCGCCCTCTTCACAACATCACTGGCCATGTTCTGCGCAGTCCATATTGATCCTATGACAAACCAAAATCGATCCATATCTTCATCCCCTACGCCTTTGAAGGTATGTAGCTTCATGTGTGAGGTCATCTCGTCTTTTGGTGGTGGAGGTACGGGTGAGTTCTTACACCTATGCTAAGTTGAAGGTGGTGTAGTTGGAGGGCTCTACGCAGCTGAATTCCTTACTGGTCTGTAGAAAGATCTATCTCCTTATTGATTAGTTCTATAGTATTTTTCACTCTGTTTTGTACCCTCGCTCTGATCGGAGCTCATTCACTCTGTATGACTACACAAAATGCTCTTTTCACACAATAATATCTTAATCAGTAATGGTAAAGTTTTCAAAAACTTACCCCAGAAACCCTTGAATAACCTCTGCTTTGCCTCCGACTAGGATACGAATTGATCGATTGCAAATTTCGTCACAAATCCTCCTAGCACATTGTCCACCCAGTGATCTACTATCCGAGTGATGGTGTTATCAGTCTTCTCCAACTGCTGGATCAACTCTAGGGTCCACTGTGTGACCCGTTCGTCCTTCCAACACTTCTAGAAATCTACAAGCCTTGCAAGCCACTCCTGAAGCTCGATTGCAAATGTCACAAAGAAAATTTCGTAGATCTCTGTGAAAATGTATTTATTCTTCCACTTCTCTATTGTCAACTTTGCGCTGCGATTCTCTTTTACCGTAAATTCCTGAACGTGCTTTTCAAACCATTCTTCAATTTCTTTCTTCTCAGGTCTCTAATGTTCCCTTGGCATTACCTGATCCCTCTCTCAAAATGCTCCTGGTCCCGGCAACAGAACCATTTTTTGGCTCGAGGGATCCTGACCTAGGTTCAGAGGTTAAGGTTTGCCAACAAACCCCTATACTATGGCCCTTTTGCCAGTGACCTGCTTGCATAGGCCAAAGTCTCACCCGAAGCAGTATGGGAGGGTGCTGGAACCAGATTTCCGCACCCTGAGAGAGAGTAGGTAAATCAAGGAGGTTTGTGTTCGCAGCCTATTGATTTCGCACCAAACAGATCTATTCACAGGGCTGTTAATAGTATAATTGCAATATACAGATCTAATATCGTGCACAAAGCTAGTTAATAACTCTGCATCCACGTGCGTATCAACAGTAATCAACACATATCAGTACAACACATCATCAGCATAGTATAGTTATACCATAACATAGACAGATTCGCAGCTTAAATAAATAACCAACAACATCCATAACAGATCCAATAGTTCGCATCAACATAAATACCATAGATCAGATAACGTAGAAGTACTTCAACCATATCTGCATATATTAGTATCCAACACTTAATACAATCCGACACAGCCTGCGCACACAGCCAGCAGGGTCTGCACACAATAGGAATGAGGGTCTCCGTGCACATAGCGAGCAAGATTCCTTACCCTAACGACTAACAACAAATCTAACAATTTTCACTTAGCATCCAACTTAATTCTTTCCTACCTTAAGACTCAAAATTTTCATCTATTTATATCAACTTAGCCTATGCTTCCAATGGTCTGCAACTCATGGTTTGCAGACTCTTGGTCTACCCTTGACCCATTACATTGCATTCGGGGCTTTGACCCACCCCAAAACCCCTGCGCTAGACTAAATAATATCAAAAATATACAAAATTATACAAAATTCGCAGCTTTTAGGGGACCCTGTTCCAACACCTATTCTTCTGTAACAACGCCTCCCTTATCTACGTCTTTAGTGATATTTGGAAGTAACAATTTAATGAACCATTCTGCCAAAATTTATCTGGAAATAAAACCTTCACTAAACATCGTCTACGTCACCATTCGTTTATGTGATCTGAAATGTATGTAGACGTACTTTGTTTTAATGAAGTTAAAAGTTCCATGCCATTTTCATAACGGACTAGTAACTGGAAGTGAGTTAGGAAAGTTTTTTCTAAAGCGTTGAAATTATTGAAAGAGCCACACGGTAACTCGATATACCACTTCGAAGCTAAGCCTATCAATGTTCTCTAAAAAAGTCTCAATCGAATGGAATCATAGATTAAGGATTTGGACACGTGCCAAAGATGATTAGTCATCACATGATTTGAGGGGTATTCTCCTGATTTTCATTCAAATTTAGATATATCACTAGAAAACTTAGTTGGAATTTTTGGCAAGAACGGGAGATAATAAATGGGATCATTTGTGAGGCGAGAAAAATTTGGTAAGTCTAAAGTTGCATTGAATGGTAACCAATGGTTCAGGTCCTATTGAGAAAACTGATAACCTTGAGGAACAATACTAGTACCCGGAGGAGGATATCCAGGATAACCTGGAATAGCCTGAGTAGATGGGATTGGAATACCTCTGGGGTATCCAGGGTTAGCCATATGAAACTAAGGTTGAGCTGGTATTTGATATGTATAACCAGGGTATGGTTGACCTTGGTAGACTGGATTTTGTCCTATTGGTCCATATTGAAATTTCCCTTGAAAAGGTTGATTCACAAACTGACCTATAAAAGGTTGGCTTGTTTGAATAATAGTTGCACCAGGTTGTCCTATAGATTTTTGAATAGTAGACTGAACCGCAAGTCCAGTTTGATGAGCAGTGACTTGAGGGATTCATGTGTTATAGTTGATGAAGTCATTTGAAGGGTTGTAGCAACAGAGACTTGAGAAACTCCAGGGATAGGTGTACTTGGTTGTTGAGTAGAATTTTGCATAGCATATTGGACATGAGTACTTGGAGTACTCGAACCATCTTGCTGAATACTAGGTACAAATACCTTAGGGGTCATTTGAAGTGTAGGTTGAACAGGTTGTTGGATTTGGGTATAACCAAATCATCCAGCTGGCTAATCAGGTTGATTATAAGGTACTTGCACAGTAGGTTTAAAATGTTGTTGATTCAAAGACGAGTTCCACATAGTATTAGCACTTGGGTAAGGAGCTCCCATTAAAGGTTGTGGTGCATAAGGTTGAGCATAACCAGTTTGAGGTATTGGAACCTATGTTTGATAATTTTCTGAATAAGTTCCAGTAAAAGGTTGACCTCCTTGAAATGATGGTTGCTTTTGATAAAAATGTTGCCCTTGAGGAGGTTGTTGTCCTTGAATAGGTTGTGGCCTAAGCATAGGGTACTGCCCTTGAATAGTTTGTGGCCTTGGCATTGGGTACTACCCTTGAAGAGACTGTCCTTGAGGAGTATATTTCCCCCCCAGGTGGTAAATTGCCACCTTGAGAACTAGTATGAGGAATATTTCTAGACATGATATATCCTTGTTCCATTGTCAAATTTTTGGTATTAGATTCATTAAGACTAGTTGACTATGTAAGATTTTTAAAAGACGGAGATTCTCCTGAGAAAGTACTAGAGAGCGACTAGTATCCAACAGGAACTGATGGACCACCATACAAAAAAGATTTTTTCGAAGAAGAAAACATGGATGACTCACCAGACATGCTTGATGAAGCCATGTAACTACCTCTGGGTATAGAGTAAAAAGGAATGTGGCATGGTGAATAATTGAGACCAGTGTTATGTAGAAAGTCAGTAAATTTTTGATACCAAGGATCTGGTTTAAAAGGACTGTAAGGGTAAATCGGTTCACTATACCTTAGATATAAAGATTCTTTATGCGAAGGAATTGTGATCTCTTCTTCTGTGTCAGTAATTTCTTTGATACTAATCAGCCCAGGAGGATGATTCTCAGTAATACGAAGCTTCAATCGAGGTGAATGAGGACGACCAGGAGTTCAGGCTACAAACTCTGAAGTTGACTCAAATGAAGTAGATTAAGATTCAGGTTCATATAGTTCGGGTTCAATGAGTTGAGTATCTGATAACTCACTGGTAGCAGACTCAACTGTGATTACTTCTGAATATTATGGTTGTTCCTGATTTCTTCCTACTATTTGAGGTTGATTAACTTGAAAATTGGGATGTATTATTATAGATGTTTCCCCTTTTTCAGTAGCCCTAGTTCCTGATTTTTGACCTCTTTCAGATTTAAGATTTTCCAATTGACTCCGTGTATACTCAGGGGGTTTCCCTTGCATTCTACGAGAGTGTCTTGGTAATTAAGCCATGGTTAATGTTTAACACACGAAATCAAAAAATGTTTCAACAAAATACACCTAAGGGCACTAAGAAAACAAAAAATTTGAATATATGCCTACAAAATCTAAGAGACAGACCACACACAAACAGTACGTTTCCACACTAAAAACACTAGTTGGTGATGAAATCCAACATCATAGAAGTTAATGTGAAATGGCGGTTGGAACAGTTACCCTGACGACTTGTTTAATGAAACAGTTCGGTGCAAGTCCCTCCACTATTCCATCTCGAAGTGAAGAGTACCCTCCGAAAATTCTAAGTGAGTGTAGTCAATGTCTATTCTAGGTACAGTGGGACCTTCCCTCCACCATCACCTTGGTAAAAATCCTAAATATTATGGCCACTAAGGCCACCAACGGAGAAAAATGCACCTGGGGGAATAGTTTACGATCTGATACACATGCAAGGGAAGAGTATCAAACTCAATCCCCTTAAAGGCTCCTCAACATGGTAAATCCGAGGTTTTCCAACTAGTGACCCCAGGCTCCTCAACAATGGTTAATCCGAGGTCTACCATTTGTATTACATGCACATCTTCTATCTTCGCCAATGAGATAGGTACGATTACCTCATTGGGTCCGACATGATCTCATGCTTGACTCTTTTAAGAAGAGATTCCCAGAGTTCAAATGCAACAATTGGATTTCCCTACCTCAAGATGTTACTTGTTTGTTTTTACTTCTGTGTAACGTTTATTACAACCTATTCCAAAACACTCGCCTAAGCTATATTGGTGGAATGAGCCCTAGAAAATTTAAAATTGTCTAGATTGATTTTATTAGGCGTTGTATTGATTTGGTTGTTATTTAACACAAAAAGTATGGATTTGAAACTTTGATGATGTTGTGCCCCGACACAAAATACTCTAAATGCATCAATATGAGAAATGCAACTCTTTCTTTTCAATGAATTCTATTTAGGAGAAAGTTGGGAGATTTATTGAACACACAAACTTCCTCATTCATAAACAATTTTTTTTTTGAAAATAAGACAATTTCATTAAGAACTAAATTTAAAATATGATCAATTTCTCTTTTCGAATGAAATTCCATTGATAACCAAGTCAAAAAATACAATGTCAACAATTAATCAATTCCCAAAAGAAAACAATTCCTAAAAAACCCTAAAAAGTATAAATTTCAAAATCAAATCAAAATCTAATTCTGAATCCTAATTAGGATACCTATGAATTTTTTGTAAATGACTTCTATTAGTTGTGATTAGAATAAGAATGTTTCTACATATCCCATCATAAATGAAATCATCCAAGAGTTCTTGATGTTGAATCAGGCTTCAGTGATCTAGAAGTTTTTCTAGATTTGCAAATGAATAAGGAACAAATATTCATGAAAGTAAGGTTGTCTATAATCCTGACGGCTCAAGAAGACAAAATCATAAAAACAGTGAGCTAAGGAAAACAAAGGTATCTTCCATACAGAGTAGCAATAAACTATGGCAAACTCTAACTTGTAAAATGTAAACAGGATGATAAATAACACAAGAGTCAAAATTGCTGAAAATGAGTTCTCACACATGATCTAATAACTAGAATGGATCAGGGAAAGCTTGAAGAATTTGGTTATCTAGCTCTGAAAGAGAGAAATCCAATTTTTTCAAAATTTTCTAGGGGGTGCGTAGCTTATTAGTTGACAATAGTGCGCATGCGCACTGGATTGAACTAACAAGTCACGCAGGTTGCTACTCTGTCTTCCAAAGAGAACCTCGTAGGCAAAGGAAAAGTTGGAAAAAATAAAATATAAGCTTTATTTCTTAGAGATTCTAAAAATTTATCCACCCAACCACACTTAGAGAAGTCAAAATCAGAAAACTAAATTTTCAAACTAAATATAAACAAAAAAAAATAAGCTCTAGTCCCCAGTATGGTCGCCAATTTGTTACCAGGATTAATCCCTCTTGCAGACAAGAGAGATCTCCCTAGTACTCCAACGAGTAACTAAAAACAAGGATCCATTTGAATACCTATTTCTCTATATTATTTGTTTTTTAAGATCATTATAATAGCAAAGTAGAGAGGACATGCTCCTACCTTGAAATCCAAACGTCTGATGTATCCCTTTGTCCTATCGCTCCAAAGTAGTTCGCCAATAATGAGTACAACCTGCAATCAAAGACAAGAAAAATAATCAAAGTATCTGAAATATATAATAATCAAAAATTACTAATCCAACTTAGTGATCAAGGACTCTAAGTATTGAAATCATTGCCATGAATTCAGAAACAAGACAATGAGAAAAAGAGATCCATATGTATTATCATAAATTAGAAAGAGGAATATTACAACCAGATGCCTTGATGTTGTACAGATTTCTCCTGGGGTCCGAGCAATCATTCTCCTTCAGTGTGATAAGCCTTCCTCTCTATAATAACCAACATGAAGTCATGGGCACAAAGGTGTGATCTTCAATGTGTCAACAACAACTCACTAGTATATAAAGTATGCACTCTATGCACTATATTCAACTTAGAAACTATGCAGATCAGTTTCTATCATTCAAAATCTACTCCAATATCTCTAATCCCTGAATCTGAAACTTGAGCTCAATATATAGGGAGATTGAGGTATTTTCAATTCCATTATGAGAGGGATGGGTTCCTCCCATGAAGGGATTTGAGTTCCTTGGACCAAGGGATAAGCTCCATGAGTGGAGGGATAAATCTTGAACTGGCGCAACTCTATAGGCTTCTAGTTGGGAGAATATTCGACCAACTAGGCTTCTAGAAGTTACTTTTTCTTTTTACTTTCTTTCCACGGGGGTGCGTAGGTTTTAGTGGCAAACAAAGTGGCGACCACCACGACTAATGGAAGGATCATCCATGCATGCGCAGGGAAAGGCTAGTAAAACCACGTAGGTAGAATTTTAAGGGTTTTACAGATATTTTCTCCAATTTACAAGACTTGATTCAGGAACATGAGTGTTTTTTACCTCTAAGGGAACATGATATGGATGGTGATATGAACAGTCAAATGTCATGGTGACAAAATGACATGTAACAACTGTAAATAAACTTGATTGCTGAAATGAAATTATATGTTTATCTCCAATATGAGTGTTGGCAGTTTCACAAGTGGGCCCTTGGAAAGATCTGCCTTCTTAAGGATTTTCCTTCCTGCACCAATTTGTTATTCATGTGCTTCTGCAATATGCTTGTACTAGTATAGGTACAATACTTAGGTGCGGGAAGTATATTTTTCACTTGCACTGGAGATTTATGTCTTTGTGCAAGTGATCGAAGCTCCACTCTTAGAGCACTCTGTTCATGTAATAGGATATTGGTTTTTGTATTGGAACAAAGATTCCTGCACTAAGTTTTCCAATTAATTTCGAGAAAAGAAAGGGATTGTTAATCTATGAAATGATTTTGCAAAGGTGAATGAGAATTTTGAAATAACTTACACACGTAAAAGGATGCTTCAACCAAACTGAATCTTGTAGTGAAAATAACTTTGACATAAAACAAGCTTTGAAAGTTAAAGCACACTTTCTTCAATGCAATGAAATAAATAACTCAAGCATGAAAACAAGATTTTATCCCTGCGATAGTTACTTACATAAACCAGATCTACCTTTAATCTTTGTAGACTCAGAAAGGTTCAATTTAATTGTTCAAATTTACATTTTAATTCTTTCCTTTCAAAAATATGAAGCGCAGGCACAAATCGATGTGTCGTAACAACATTATTTCATTAGTTAACCAGACATATTTTAATTCCTAGGATTTAACTCTTGGTATTGAAAATACTTCTATTTACTAATCAACATTCACTTGTGGAAATAAATTGAATTCTTACGAAGGAAAGAAACGAAACAATCTTGCTATGATGAACCGGAAAATGAAGTTGCAGAAATTATAATCGCACTAGAGCAGGAATGTGCTTGCACTACTCCAGGAAGAAATCAACTAAGATTCGTAGAAAGGGAAATGACTGAAAGTAAATCAAACTGTAATTATTAAACACACCACGGATCCATCACACTTAACTGTCAAGGAAATGAAACTAAAATTCTTATGAATAAATGAATTATAAACTAAATCCACACCTTTCATAAAGAAAATCAACACGCACACCTTTAATTGAAGGAAAGCATGAGAGGGAAAACAAGCTAGGTTGGTTGGGCCCTAGCCAACCAATTAGTTTCCCATTTTAGGAAATGTAAAGCTTAGTGCTCAGAGATACATTAGTGAAATATCAAAATGCATAATGTAAACAACATGGCGTACCTCCTTGTATTAATTTTATTTAGCAAAAACACATTATAAGTACAGATCCAACCCAAAACGAGGGAAACAACATGAAATTAAAAATTTACCAGAGTTACAGTAGCATGGCTATCGATCCCTAATTTCCTATCTGAAATATATATCCATACAGCCCTTTATTCCTTAGCCATAAAAAAATTACATATCGTCATTCTAATTCCAACCTTTTGGTTGAACAGATAACAACCAGTGTTACAAAATAAGCCAGCGGCTATAATAAAACGCTAAACTATTCGTTGGCTGGCGATCCAATCTTTAGCCATGTCCATGATTATCCTCCACTCTGAATTCCACTCAATATGATCGCAACTGAAAGGGTCGAGCTAGAAGGAAAATCCCGCGCTAGGAAACGAGCTGTTGCAGAAGTCTAGGAGCAGTCGGCTGCCAACGGTGCAGGAATCTGCCTGCACTAGAGCATGCTGATTCGAAATTAATACGTTTGCTTATAAAAATACTTTAGGAAGAGAAATATTAGTTGCAAGAATAATAAAGGCATAAAATCTATTTAAAAATGATTAATTAAGTACTTACTAAACCTTAAATATGAAATATAAAACTAGTGCAAGGATAGGACAAGATTCTTGGACTAGTGCAGGTATAAGGAAGTTTGTGAGGATAAAAAAAAGGTTTATGATTGTGATTTTAAGGTAGGAAAGGGGTTAAAAATGAGGAATTTTTACCTAATAACATCCTCCCATCCCTAAGTTGTTGTGTGTCCTCACACAACCTTTACCTGCTGCAAAAATTCAAAAATGGGAAGTCTCCCTTTTAGTCCTGGACTTGTATAGTGAACCCTGCTTCCACTTTCCTTACTCTTTTTCCTCAATCCTTCTTAAGCTGCTAGGTCACCTTTTTAAGCCTTTTATAGAACTTCGAGGCCCAAAACTTCCATGCCCTGACCTGTCATTTTTTCTCTCTAACTTCTTATGTCAATTTTGTTTTGCCTTGTTTCTGCACTATGTCTTTCTCCTTCAGGGCTTGGTTAAATGTTTCCATGTCATGAACTTGCTTCTCAAGTTCTTCTATCCAATTACTTAGGTAGACGGTGTTTTTCACTATTTCCAACTCATCTATTGCAAGAATATTCTCTGCAACTGACTCTAAACATGTACCATCATCGTTGCAGTCAATGTTATCTTGGCCACCCAATTTTTGTATTTCATTTTCATCGAGGGTTTTAGTTCCTGGAACTTTGATATCACCAAGGATATCAGTATCCTCCATGTCCATTTCGCCAAGGGATTCAATACCCTGTACATTTATATCCACAGGGGTTTCAGTACCCTATTAATTTATCTCATCAGGGGTTTCAGTAACCTATTCCTCAAAATTATCAAGGGTTTCAACATGTTGTGCTTCGTCATCTTTACCCTCTGTCGTTTCCTTGATTGCACTCGATGTCACTTTCCTTTTATTTAATTTACAAAGGAGGGTCGACAAGGGTATGTCATCGTCCTTCTTTGGATGACCCTCATTACCCTTAGTATGGGTTGCTGCCTCTGCAAGAACCGAGATATTATGACTTCCGAGTGAAGTCGGTGGTGACTTATCCAACAAAATCGGGGAGCTCGACTGATTGTGACTCATCCTCAAAGAGGAAATCCCTCTCTTCGTCGAGTTCCAAGTCATTCTTATTACTATGGATGGAGTGACTTTGATAGGGTGCTCCTCTAATTGCACTGGTGTTTTCTCGCTTTTTGTCTTGGCAGGGCATGACGTCAGAGCTTATGATGTTCTTTTCTTTCCTGCATTCTTCTTCTCGGATGATTTTCTTGTACTTTTTCCCTGGAGTTCCTTCAAAAATACCTTCAGGTAATTCCTTTGGCCTCCAACTCCTTCATAACCAGAATCGAAATTAGCCCATGATGGTATATTTTGCATGTGACCTAACTCACCTTCCCCTGTTGAACACCTTTCGCCATATTTTTAAAACTTCTGACCAGTAAGTAGGGAAAATTAATGAGTTTCCTTGACTCAAAGTGCAACAGCAAGTGTATATGGTAGAAGAATGTTAACGAATAACATCCCTCGCAGGTAAGAAATTTTTGTAGTATGTATAGGAGGTCTCACCATTTCCCAATTATGGCATTGCGTGGAAGCCCCTTCTTCCAATCAACTTTCAACTTCCGATCAACCACAAATCTGCGCCACCTTTTCTTCTCTATTTCTTCCTTTTTGAACCATTGTTCTCCCACGAAAGATAGGCTCGTATCCTGAGCTATGGATTCATCTATGACCTCAAACTATAGCGAGTCAACCTTGGCTCAGCCTCCCTCAAACTTCCTTGCAAATTCCAATGCCACTGTTGAATCGAATCCATCGAATTTTTGCAAAAATGGGAGAAATATTGATTCTTTCAACAGTGCAAGACTATTCTGATACTAATATGTCTACTCAATCTCCTTCATAGAAGATGGTTCATTTCTCACAGGCACCATCTCTTTCTAAATTTTCCCTAATTCTCTGTCAAGAAAAGAATATCACACCAAGGAGCTCAAGGGGCTGTCAAAGATTTTATGATGATGGTATCGTTCGCCCACCACCTTCTTGGCCTCTTCCGTCCAATCATGATTCATAATTATTCATTCGGGACTAATGTACACATGAATCTGTCTAGTACAGGTAAGTGACGATGATTAGAAGAGGCGGAGGTAATGGTTATGCACGGTCGAGTTATGAGGTAAGGCCATTATTGATAGGTGATGCAAGATCTTTCCAAAAATAGGTAAGTGTTGGGTTTCAGATGGGTTCGTACTATCCCATATTTGCTTCATAATTTCACATAAGGCATACTTCAGTACCCATTAAAAAGATAAGACTTCATGACCTGAGATATGTTGTACTTAAAATAATTTCTTCCTACATTAGTAAATGACAAAGCAAAGTCTTAACCATAATTTAAATAATTATATGTTATGGTCCATTGATGGGGCATTATTTCTGTCTGCAAAAATATTAAGAGCTTAGCTTTATAATCCACATTTTAGCATAAGACATCCCTGCATCATATTAATCATTCTTGCATGTGTTTTTACCATCAAGGGTGTGCCTGCACCGATCGTGCTTGCACCGAACCTGCTTGCACTGATTATGCCTGCACCGCAATGTGCCTGCACTGAGATGTTCCTACCCCAGGGATCTCTATAACATCTAAGAGAGAAAGGGACAAAGAAAAATTCTAATAGAATACAATTCATTGGCTGGAAAAAAAAATTGCCTGATTATACAAGGAAAGTTTTATTTGCCATTCTTTGGTGTCAAGTATGCTTTATGATAAGTCTTACAAATTCATATCAAATCCTGTAATTGATCCATGAGGGAAAAAAAGAAGTGGGAAAGGGTAATTTTCAGAATGGGAAGGAATATCATGGAAGGTATTCTAAGAATGAAACCACCAAGAGGGATAAACGAAAAAGGGACTTTGGAGCAAAAAAAATCAGGGGAAAAGAGGGAAGTATGCAATCGAATGGGGATAGTTTCCTTAGAATAAAAAGGAGGGTAATTCATTGGGGGATTAGAAGAAGAAAAATAGTAGGAAATTACGAAATGGGAAATAGAAGAAGGGCAGAATTTATCTTTTCAATCTGCCTGAACTCGTGCCAAAAAAGTAAATGCAACGGGAATTGAGTGTTGTTTGAATAAAAATTTCCATGCTATCTACCCCAAACTTGGGTAAGGACTTGGTTCCCATTTGAACCTGCTTCTTCTTGGTGACAACCAACATATCTAAAAATCAAACAACATTCCCTTTTTATTGAAATTTTGATCTTCCTACCAATATGTTGGTTTTCAGGTCGATCCTTTTGCAATCATGTTAGACAACTGGTTTTCATAATTACAGGAAAAAAAAAATATTTTTTCTTTTTCTTTTTATTTTTGTCATTTTTTTTCTTTTTATTATATTTTTTTTAGGAAAATAAATAATAATATTTTCAATAGGTTGGCGTTTCCACCTACCATCTCCTTCTCATATTGCTATTGGACTTGCTACATAAACTTTCCTTTACTGAGGAGTTGAAAATATACCTTTAATCTATGCCTATTCACCAGGAACACTGAATTCCATCCATCCATAGTTTTGATTTCTACTACTCCATTTTCAAACACTTTGACCACCTCATAAGTTCCCATCCAACATGTATGTAACTTCCCTTTAAAATATTTAAATCTGGAATCGTAAAGGAGTACCCAATCACCTAGTTGGAATTGCTTCTTTCGGATGGACTTGTCATGCCACTTTTTGCATTGTTGTTGAACCAATATGTTCTGTTGAACAACATCCCTTCAAAATTCATCTAACTCATTCAGTTGTAGAAGAAGTTGTTGTGCTTTAGAGAGGTCTAGTCCCAACTGGACTATAGTCCTGAAGGTCTTGATCTGGAATTCTATTGGCAAAAGGACTTGTTTCCCGTATACCAGCTCATATGGTGCATGTCCTATGATGTTCCTCCAAGTGGTTCGGTATGCCCACAAGGCCTCTAGTAATCTGTTAGCCCAATCCTTTCTATGCATGTTCACTGTTTTTTTGAGGATGGACTGAATTACCTTGTTTGTGGACTCCACCTAACCATTTGCTTGCGAGTGATATGGTGTGGATTTCCTATGCCGAATTTTGTACTGCTCCATCACACCCTATACCATATTAGAAATAAATTGCGGACCATTTTCAAAAAAAATCTCTCTAGGCACACCAAATCTAGTAAATATTTCAGTAAAAAGAAAATCAAAAACAACTCTTTCAGTAGCGAGAAACAAATTTAGCCTCTACCCATTTTGTAATGAAATCTATACAAACCAAAATATGTTTTTTATTTTATGATGTCTGGTTTATTGGTCCTACAAAATCGATAACCCTTTTTTAAAAAGGCTCAATAATAACTTGAGGACATAAAGGAATTTCATTGGTTTGATTAGGTTGGCCCATTCGTTGAAACCTATCACATCACTTGACATATTGTTTGGCATCCTTAAATAAGGAAGGTCAAAAATAGCCAGCTTGTAAGCTTTTGTATGCAGTCTGCTTATCAGTGAACTGACCTCCGTAAGGTTCGTCATGAGCATATTTTAAGATTTCAAACACTTCTGAACACACCTTCGGATAATGAGGTTTGGCCTAGTGTAAAAAAGGTCTCCTTGAACCCAAGAATATGCAGCACTTTTATGTATAATATTCCTCTTTTCACGAGTAGATAAGTGAGGTGGTGTCTTTCTGATGACTAAATAGTTAGCTATGTTAGCGAACCATGGAGATTACGTTGACAAAGAAAAAAGATTTTCTTCAGGGAAATCATCATCAACAAGAATTACTTCACCATGATTATTTAATCTCGATATATAATATGCTACTACATTAGATTTTACTGGTATATCAAAAATAGTAATATTAAATTCTTGTAATAATAATAACCACCTAGTCACTCTACCGCTAGTTAATGGTTTATTCATCAAATATTGTGGAATGATCAATATGCAAAAAGACTTCATACCCTGTAATGTAGTGTCTAAATTTAATAATAGAAAAAATTACAGCTAAAAACTTTTTCTCAGTAACTGTGTAGTTTAATTCAGTGGGTGACAAGTTTTTACTGATGAAGTAGATAGCATAGGATTGTTTTTCTTCTTCCTATCCTAAAGCTATGCCAATGTCAGTATCTGAGGCATCAAAGGAAATGTGAAATGGCTGGGACCAGTTTGGTCCTATCAAAACTGGTGCCTATACTAATCTTTCCTTCAATGTCTCAAAGGACTGTTGGCAAGTTGTGGACCAAGAAAACTCACTATCCTTAGCTAAAAGTCATAAAATGGGGGTAGCTATCCTAGAGAAATTCTCAATGAATCTCCTATAGTAGCCTGCATGTCCTAGGAAACTTCTCATTTCCCTTTGACTTTTGGGTGCAGGAAGACTCAAAATAATTTATATCTTTGCGGGGTCAACCTATATACCTTTGTCAGAAATGAGATGGCATGGAACTACACCTGCTTTTCACATTAATTTGCACTTTTTATCACTCAAGGCAAGATGAGCTTCTTTGTAACGAAGAAGCATCTTTTCTAGATTTTTGAGGCCCTCCTAAAATGAATCACCAAACACAGAGAAGTCATCCATATATATTTCCACACACTCAAGGTCAGAAAAAATGGCCAGGACCACCCTTTGAAAGGTATCTGGGGCATTACATAGCCCAAACAGAAGCACTCGGTAAGAAAATGTACCCCATGGACATGTAAAG
Organism: Pinus albicaulis; assembly: GCA_034641835.2. NCBI lineage: Eukaryota > Viridiplantae > Streptophyta > Pinopsida > Pinales > Pinaceae > Pinus > Pinus albicaulis. The sequence goes on along the minus strand of CM076570.1, from coordinate 716,471,096 downwards.
GTGGTTTTGTCTTGATCCTCGGGTGCAATCTGTATCTAGTTATAACCATTGAAGCCTTCTAGAAAAGAGAAGTACTTCTTAACATCAAGGGTATCAAGAAACTGATCGATGAAAGGAAGGGGGAAGTAATCCTTAAGAGTGGCTTTATTTAGTTCTCTATAATCAATGCAAATGTGCCATCTCCCATATTTTTTCGGGACTAACACCAATGGGGAGACCTAATGGCTATCGGAAATAGGATAGATAAAACCAGCATCCAAGAGCTTTTCAATTCTTCTTTTACAACATCTCTTAGAGCTGGGTTCATAGGCCTTTGGGGCTATCGGACAGGTCGGGCTCCATCCTGAATATAAATATGTTGAGTACATGTTTCAGGAGGGATGCCTTTCATATCTTCGTAACCCCATGCAAAGGCATCAAGATGGTTTCACAACAAATTCACAAGGTGCTCTTGCTGTGATGAATCCAAGTATGAACTAATGTGAAAATATTTTCCTAGACGAATCTCAACAAGAGTGGCATTGGGCTCAATAGTACACACAGGTGTTGCTAGAGATGGTGATGAGGGAGTTTGAGAATTATGACTTTCCTGAAAATCGAGACTAAAAATTTGGCTCAATGACTCAAAATTAGGCATAGTGTCTTGATTATTCAGGAAGTCATGTATCTCACTCTCTGGTGAGGACTCAGGAAAATGATGTAACATAGAAAAAGACTAAGTCTCCTCGTCACTACTATAATCTAGCCACAAGGTGTCTCAGAGCTCCTGAATGGATCTAGCAAGTGGATATAGGGTGACCTTCTTCCTAGAATCTCCATGGGAAATATACATGTCAACAGAACGACATCTAATGTAAGCATTGACCGTAGCAAGCGATGGTTTTCCTAAGATCAAGGGATTTCCTCCCAAGGGATTCTTTGGTTGAAGCACAATGAAGTATACGGTTATTCCAAAGAATCTAATTAAACGATCACATCATCCAACACCCCTTCTGGCTTGATGTTAGATATGTCTTCCAATTCAAGCACAGTGGGAGTAGGATGAATATGGACCAATCCAAGTTGATCCATGGTTTTCTTGGTCATAACATTAATGGCTTCCCCCAAGTCTATAAGCACATTATAAATAAGGACATCACCTATCTGAACAGAGACAACAGGGCTTCTGAGGTCAGTATATTTTTCCATGGCATACATCTTGTCCTTAAATCTGCTACTCTTCTAACAAATTGAATGGTTTGGGGTTCCAATATTCTCCTTCCTGGATTATTGAGACAAAGATCCCTAATGATTTTTGTACAGATGGAAATATATTTGATAGCTTGGAGAAAAGCTACCTTTATATAAAGATTCATAAGCTCATAAGCCAAGCTAGACTCAGGAATGGGGTCATTTCTCTCCACAACTAGCCTCTTTGGATAGGGAGGTTGGTTTGAAGAGGATGGCAAAGGATCTGAAGGTATGGGAATGGGATGAATGTGACATCTCTTACAGAATGGTCAGGAGGTTCCTCCTCGCCTTTCTCTTCGATAATCACCATAGGTTTATTATGATTTTCCGAGGTTACTATCTTCCTCGATCTCAATTGGAGATCATTGACTGCAACTAGCATATACTGATATCTAGATGGAAAATCGGGTTCATAGAATGGTTCATTTGTACTACTTTGTTATTGGGATTTGGTATGGGTTGGGCAGGTAGTTGAGGAGGTCAAAACGGTGGAGGTAAAGGTAATGGTGGCATAGGTTTACTCAGCTAGGGCAATGATGGTCGTGGCATTGGGTAAGGTGCATATGTTAGTGGGTATGATTGCATAGGTGCAAGATAGGAATGGTGTGAATGGTTTGGCCCTCTCCATCCTTGTTTCCAAGATTGTGAGGGTTGTCCATAATGATATTGGTTTCCATGCTGCCAATGTTGAGAGTGACTAGTGTTAGGATAGGAATATGGATGTGCATTATAACCAAAAAAATGCGGTGGAAGTTTAGGAGCCATACCTGCACTTACCTGAGGCTAGTTTATTCGTGCTCCCATAGCATGCAATGATTCGAATTCATGTTGTCATCCCTAAAATACAACTTTCAACCCAGGTATGGAAGGAAATTTCTACATGGCATGGTTCTCTGCACAAATTGCACATTTATTAGCTCCTTTAACATCAAGAGGAAATTATCTTAAAATATGTTTTTTTCTACATTTTGGACAAAAATAGATAGCGACTCTTGTTCCTCTACAATTTTTTGCTGAAATTTCAAAGAGTCTATTTGTTTTCTAATGGTATTCACTATTTCAATTTTCATATTATCCATTTTTTTTTCCAATCCAACGATCATAACATCAATATATTCGGTTTTCTTATTTCTGTTTCAAATTCCTTTACCGAATCTATATTGATTCCTTAAGAATTTCCAGCACAAGTCACAGATTTGATCAAAAGGTTTTTGGGCAATATCTCCTTGTCCTAAAAAATTTAAATTATTCCTAGCATCATCAGTTAGTCGTAAGAACAAGGTCCTAATGGTACTCTGATCAAATTTGTGCTTTGACCTTTGAAGGATATACAAGAATCTCTCTAAGTAGTCCTCTAGGGTCTCATCATCATTTTGCACAATAGTAAAGTTTTCATCTTGAATATCTCTAGTTTTACAATATTCTTGATGTTTTGACAAAAAAACTCTCTTCATCTGTTCCCAAGAAGCTATAGTGTTTCCCCCTAGTCCCATGAACCAGCAAAATGATGAATCCTTGAGAGTTGTGGGAAACAATTTTAATTTCTGAGCATCAGATGAATAATCATAGCTCCTACAAAAAATATAAAACTCAAATATAAAATATTCTGGGCCTTCATGTACCTTAACATAGAAATGAGGAAGAGTTGAAGGTGGTATATTCTTCTTTTGCATGATTACGTCAGGATCCACAATTGGAAATCCAAAAGTGGATTTTTTCTCATTTACTTGATTTTCACCAGTTCCCTTGGCATGGTCCTCGTGATCTACCATTGTTGTTCCTCCAATAAAACTGTTCTCAACAAGTTGAGAAGTTTGACTATGGGTTCTAATAGTCTCCTTCTTCCCCTTCGTGTGCTATGTCACTCCTAGACTATTGTTGCTAGAGTCCAAGTGGACAATTCCTATGTGATGAGTCTGAGTTTGTTTGGACTTTCTGCCTGCAAAAGAAGGCCCAATATGAGAATTTTTTTCATATTTACTAGTATTTCCTCAGCCCTTAGTGGGCTTCGGACCCCTACCCCTTTTAGGCATTCATTTCAAAAAATCACAAAACAAAAATTCAATAAAATGCTGCAATTAAAAAGTAACTCAACACCTATAAATTCCTTTAATCAATAGAAGCATACTACAGAAAAAATAATAGTAGACTTACCCCTATTGTAGAAAAACGGAAAATTCTTACCAATTCAAATCGCCTCCCTGGCAATGGCACCAAAATGTTGGGTGTAGAAATCGCAGTTAAGAAAACTCATTTAAACACTTATTTGTCGACCCAAGGTTTGTAAACTTAGAGACAGAACACAAGAAATGCCAGAAGTGGCATGAAATTTTCCTATCTATTCCTACTTCAAATCAAGATCTTGCAGAATTGAAAATAAATATCACACATCAATTTACACTAAATAAGTTCTAGTGCTAGAATTCGAAAGAAAGTACTTTGCGAAGAAATAAAATAAAGGAAATTTCACACTTGACGGTAAACAAACTTGATTGCTGAAATGAAATTCTATGTTTATCTCTAGTATGAGGGTTGGCAGGTTCACAAGTGGGCCCTTGAAAAGATCTGCCTTCTTAAGGATTTTCCTTCCTGCACCAAGTTGTTATTCATGTACTCCTACAATATGCTTGCACTAGTACATGTACAGTCTTAGGTGTGGGAAGTATACTTTTCACTTGCACTAGAGATTTATGTCTTTGTGCAGGGGCTCGAAGCTTCAGTCTTCGAGCACTCTGTTCTTGTAACAGGATATTAGTTCCTATACCAGAATAGAGATTCTTGCACCATGTTTTCCAATTACTTTAGAGAAAATAAAGGGTGTGTTAATCTATGAAATAATTTTGAAAAGGTGAATTAGAATTCTGAAATAACTTGCACACGTAAAATAATGCTTCAACCAAACTAAATCTTGCAGTGAAAATAAATTTGAAATAAAAAAAATAAAAAAATAAAAAAGTTAAATCACACTTTCTTCAATGCAATGAAATAAATAACTCAAGCATGACAACATGCTTTTATCCTTGCGATAGTTACTTACATAAACCATATCTTCCTCTAATATTTGTAGACTCAAAAATTTTCACTTTAATTTTTCATATTTACATTTTAATTCTTTCCTTTTAAAAATATGAAGCGCAGGCACAGATCGATGTGTTGCAACAACATTCGTTCATCAGTTAACCAGACATCTTTTAATTCCTATGATTTAACTCTTGGTATTGAAAAGACTTCTATTTACTAATGAACATTCACTTGTGGAAATAAATCGAATTCTTGCGAAGGAAAGAAATGAAACAATATTGCTATGATGAACCGAAAAAATAAGTTGGAGAAATTATAATCGCACTAGTGCAAGAATGTGCTTGCACTACTCCAGGAAGAAATCAACTAAGATTCGTAGAAAGGGAAATGACGGAAAGTAAATCGAACTGTAATTATTAAACACACCATGGATCCATCACACTTAACTGTCAAGGAAATGAAACCAGAATTCTTATGAAGAAATTAATTATGAACTAAATCCACACCTTGCATAAAGAAAATCAACACGCACACCTTTAACTAAACGAAAGCATGAGAGGGAAAACGAGCTGGGTTGGTTGGGCCCTAGCCAACCAACTTGTTTCCCGTTTTAGGAAATGTAAAGCTTCAATGCTTAGAGATGCATCAGTGACATATCAAAACGCAGAATGTAAATAACATGGTGTATCTCCTTGTATTAATTTGATTGAGAAAAAATAAATTATTATAAGTAGAGATCCAACCCAGAACGAGGGTGACAACACAAAATTACAAATTTTCCACAGTTACAGTAGCATGGCTATCGCTCCCTAATTTCCTATCTGAAATCTATAATTATACAAGCCTTTTGGCCTTGGCCATAACAATATTACATACTATCATTCTAATTCCAGCCTTTCGGCTGAATGAGATAACAACCAGTGTTACAAAATAAGCCACCGGATATAATAAAATGCTAAACTATTCGTTGGTTGGTGATCCAATCTTTAGCCATATCCTCGATTATCCTCCGCTCCGAATTTCACTCAAGATGACCGCAACTAAATGGGTTGAGCTGGAATGAAAATCCCGCTTTACGTAACGAGTTTTTGCGGAAGTCTAAGAGCGGTCAACTTCCAACAGTGCAGGAATGTCCCTGCACTAGACCATGCTAATTCGAGATTAATATGTTTTCTTATCAAAATAGTTTAGGAAGATAAATATTAGTTGCAAGAATATAAAAGGCATAAAATCTATTTAAAAATGATTAATTAAATACTTACTAAACCTTAAATATGAAATACAAAACTAGTGTAGGGATAGGACAAGATTCTTGGAATAGTGCAGGTATAAGGAAGTTTATGAGGATAAAACAAAGGTTTATGATCATGATTTTAAGGTAGGAAAGGGGTTAAAAATGAGACATTTTCACCTACTAACATACACCATGACTAATTGTTTCATGCACTAATTCCTCAAGCATTAACCATTCAAATGATGGTCAATATTACCCAAAATATCTATTAAGGTGCAACAATTAATTTTCTATAAGTGCTTTGTGTATGGCTGGAGCTTAATTAATGAATGTATCGCATGTATTAACTATCAAGTTGACATTACCACTCAAAATGGTTTTGAGGGAAAATGGAAGTGATTTTATCCATGCTTCAGGTTGTTTTAGTTGAGCCTTTGGTTGGGAAAAATGCTTTTGATTGGCCAATATCATTGGAGGGTGGTTTTTTCTTTTCATCCCATCTCATCCATGTTTATGTCTAGCATTTCGAATGGGAAAAGTAAATATACAAAATTGATTGTGATAGGCTTACCATTGTTAGATATAACGTTTTTGTAATGAACCATGATACTTAATCATTGGATTATAATATTATGAGGAAGGATTAGGCTACCGATTTTGTGACATCACTGAATCAAGCTACAATAGTTGCTTCCATCTAGGGATATCACTCTATTGAAAGGGATGATAAGACCCATTAGATCAGTGCCTCTTCGAACGGTCATGGATTTAGTCACGCATATGGGATTATCATGTAATGTGTGAGTGATTCACATCATAAACCATGTAATCAACATATCATGGGTGTAATATTTACTACCTTAGATTGATTAGAGAGTGAAATTTGGATATAATTAGCACATTGACACTCAACATTTAGACATAACCTATAGGATGGTGGATTGTAGTAACAGACAAGGTCTTGAGAAAGGTGGAGGAGGGAAATTCCACAAAGAAATCTCTAGCCATGGATTTTTAATGTAAAATTTTGTTAAGATATGAAAATTCAGTTGCAACAACATGCTCATTGATTACTGTTTCAACTCATGTCATAAGGAGGGCTCGCAAAATCAGGAGAAAGATGAAGGTGTCTAAAAAAAAGATGGATCAAACACACCAACACAAGGTTTATACTCATACCGAAATCAACATGAAACTAGTCCAAATTCTAGTCGAGTTGGCCAAGCTGAGGGATGGAGTGCATGTATGAAGATGTAGAATCTAGCTAGCAGATAGGGTAGGAAAAAACTTAGTGGAACTAATAATTATTGAAGGTGATTTGTCATGAAATAAGAGAGCCATCTACATTTTGATAGGGAATCATGAAATCTAGGCTAATAAGGACTTTTTCATAAGGTTTTTCAAAGCAGAGAACCATTTTGTTATGTTGTATATAGTACTTGTAATATATTTAAATGTTGTAGATGATCTTACATACAATTTCCCATTGGGCTCTAACTGCAAGTGATTATGTGCAATGAACATACAATTGAATGTATATTAGCATATTTTTTTGTAACTATCATTGTCAGTATTATCTCAATATGTTATTATCTGTTACTGAAAAATTATAACAATTACATCTCTCTCATTTTTTTTAAATATTAAAATTGTGTGTTTCTCGTGAAGATTTTGTAGGAAATTTTATTTTCATATATATATATATATAATACTTGATAAAAATAAGGAAAAGGCAGATGGCATTTCACTGCATAATAAATATTCAATTTATTTATGAATGAAACAAGTGAGCAAGCTATACTTGTAACCAAAGAACAAAATGATCTCCTTCTCGAAGAGATCACTCTGCAGGAAGTGGAATTTTTCGTCATAGACATGAATAAAGGAAACTCCATGGGTCCTAATGGATTTACTACTGGTTTATATCAAGCCTACAGGAAAATTCTCAGGCATGATAAATGGCAAGTTATAGAAGAGTCTTAATGTTCCCCCTCGATTAGCACTGCCCTAGATTCCACCTTCATTTCCATCATTCCCAAATCATCTGAAGCTAATTCTCTCTCTAACTATCGTCCTATTTCCTTATATGATGTCATCTAAAAAATCATTTCTAAATTCATTTCCAATATACTCAAGCCCATTCTTCCTTCACTTATTTCCCTAGAGTAAACATGTTATGTGGAAGGAAGAAATAATGGATAGCATAATCCTTTCCCATGAACATATCCACTTGCCTAAATATAGAAAAACCCCTAGAATGCTCATAAATATTGATATGACAAAACCCTTTGACAAATTCAGTTGGAAATTAATCTTCCACATGCTCACAACTTTTGAATTTGTTGAAAGATGGAACCATTTTATCCTATCACTCTTTAAAAAAACCACCTTCTCAATTCTCGTTAATGTCTCTCACACCCCCACCTTTTTTCCCTCATAAAGCCCTTTAACAAGGGGATCCTATCTCTCCCTACACCTTTCTTCTCATGGTTGAAGGGCTAGGTTTATCCATTTCTTTATCCCTCCAGCTAGGCCATTTATGAGGTATCCAAATGAGTTCACACAATCACCCATCCATTCATCAAATTTTTTTGGATGATACTCTACTTATGGATATACCCATGGTTAAAGAAGCCTCCACACTCAAGCTTATGCTTAAGGACTTCCCCAAAGTGTCAGGAACTTCCATTAATTTTGGAAAATTTCAATTTTCTTCTTCAACACCTTGTTGGTTTTTCAAATACATATTTCTTTTCTTCTTGTGTTTCAGAAGAGTTACCTTTTGTCCAAATATCTAGGAGCTTTGTTAATTGGAGACCCTTTAAGGTAAAAACATTGGGAGAACCTTATTCAAAATTTTGAAGCCAGACTGTCATCTTGTACCTTCAAAATTTTAAACTTGGCATACTACTTCATCCTTCTCAAATATGTCCTTCAGTATCTCCCTACTTACCTCCATTCAACCATGGTCACTTCCAATTTATTCTTAATAAGATAAGGACTATTAAGAGAAATTTCCTATTGGGAGGTGCTAAAAGAGAGAAAGAATGGGCTCTAGTTTCTTGGGAAAAAAATTGTTAACCAAAATTTGAAGGATGGTTAGGATTCAAGGACTCATAAACTCTCAACAAGTCCCTATGTGCTAAAACTTGGGGGAGATGGGTAAAGACTCCAGAAGCCTTATGGAGAAAAATGCTGAGGTACAAATATGTCCCAAATATACAAGAATTGCAACTAATCGAAATTATAGGTAATATAAAACGCTCTCACATTTGGAATGCTTCCCAAGAACAAACCAAGCTCATTCAGGAGCATATTTTTTGGTATGTCAATAATTGTAGAATTGATATATTTTGGGAGGACTCATGGAATCAATGGTAAAAACTATCCCATCATGAACAACTTGGATCAATCAAATATTCCCTCATATCCCAAGGATTAACCTTAGTTTCACAATATTGATATCATTCTTCTTAATGAAACACTTATAAGGACTACATGAACTCGACTGAGCCACCCTCTCACAACAAAGGGATAATCCTCACTAAAACTCTAGTAGATTGGAAAATTTGTATTCAATAAGGTGAATATATTATTTGTTGGGGTTGTTGGCCTACAGGAAATTTCAGTCTCTCTAAAGCTTGCAGCTACCTCACCCACTAAAACCACGACAAAGATCACAACAAATGGGAAATCCCGTGGAATCTTAAGCATTGGCTTAAAATTACTCTCTTCTTGTTGCTATTATTCTGGAATAAAATTTTAACTTGGGATAAAATTTAGAATCATGGCTTCAATGACCCTTCAATCTATCTACATTGATCCTCTAATTTTGAAAATCTCAATCACCTTTTCAATAGCTACAGGTATTCATCCTCCCTATCGAATTGTTTAGCTATTCTCTTTGACAATTCAACCATATCCAAGACAATGTTATTTCTACCATACAGTCCTAGTGAAACTCTCCTTTCAATAACCCCATCATCGACAAAATTGGAATCTAATCCTTGGATTCCTCCTTTAGGAGACTTGGAAGGAGTGAAATAGGAAGATACTTAAAAATTGTTGAACCTTGTGAGATCACCTTTGGAAAGCCAATCTAAGCAAACTTAGGTAAACCATCCTTTCCCTTTCTTGGTCTGCCAAAGTTTGAGAATGCAACCAATATAAAGAAGGTATTCTATATACTTTTAGTCTTTCACCTAATATTTTAAATCAAGTCCCCTCTACTCCCCTCCCTTCCCCCTTTAGTCCTTATTTCTAGTCTCCTCCCCCTGAAGACTCTATTAAGCTCAAATTTGGCATAGCCTTAAAATTGAATCTAGGTCCAACAAGCTATAATGGAGTCTTATGCAATGATAATGGTGAAATTACTCATATTTTTTTGGGGTTGAAGATCATAACACCGAAAATGTGGTGAAAATATAGGCACTTTAAGAGGGCCTTCTAATTACCATTTACAAGTAGTATCATATGCTTATAATCAAGGGATATTAGTTGAAAATCCAAATCTTCATATTCTGAAAAATAAAATGTGGGATAGATCCTTCCAAAGTCTCTAATTGTTGCAAGTTGGAAGCACACACAAAATACTAATAAGCTTTTGACTAAAATATATGCCCCTATCCTCTCCCATGTTTGAAAAGATAGTAACAAATTAGCAAAAAAACTTGTTAATCATGGCCCAGTATATTCACCTCTCCCATAGACCTAGAATCAATCCATCCCTAAATTACTCTACTCTCAATATGGGGATAAAAATGAGAAGGATTTTATTCCCCATCAAGGGTGTCCTGGAGCACCCCACTCCCTACCCTGATCTAATGACTCTTCACATTATTATGCACCATAACATGTGGGTTACTTGGCACACTACATGCTCGTGGGTCACATCATAGGTTCAATCTAGATCCTTGCATAGCGTTAAACTTCAGTTAACGGAGTTGGATGGTATTATGTTGCACAAGAAGTTTTTATGGATGAGGGCGGAGACTCTGCACAATCCTCACATCATGATCACACTCATAGGTTTCTTGGAAACTCCCACTCACTCCTCCTGGGAAATGGTAATCATGGGGACTCCTCCCCTCAAGTTTGGTGGTGGGATGGCGCTTCTGCATTCCTTATATTAGCTAGCACCTAGTTTGTTTTGGAGAAGTGTACCCTAGAATTTGGTAATATTGCACATACCAAGGCATGCATAAGGATTAACCCTGATCATGCCACACTTTTTTGGCATTGTCTTTATTTTTACCAATGGTATTTCTTTGGCTTCTCTCAGTCTATGGTTTCGGGCATAGTTGGAGCATCTTAGCACTCAGGATAAGCATATTCACAATCAAGATTTTCTTCTTCCATTTATTTATGTGTACAAACTAGTTAAACTATGGTTTCCATGGATTCTATATTTGTGTTTCTTTTTTGAATTATTTGGTATGGGTCAACCTCCTATGCCTTGTGTTAACTCTGTGACCCTTTTGTCAGCTCAATATTCTCCCCTTTATGACTTCGCTTTTCCTCTTATATCGTTTGTGTTTTTCAACCTGTTGTACATATTTACTCCTGTATGTAAATTTTCGGTCTGCCACCTTTTTCAAATTCCTTTCAGTCCTCCGCCGTGGCCTAAAATATCATGCTCCTGTTTGATATTACTATCTCCGCCCGAAAATCCGCTCTACAAAGGTCAAAAACCCAAAATTTAAACTTATCGGGCCCCAGTTCTAAGGTCTTAGCCCCCCGTGCTTTGGCTACCACATGACCCGAGCTCAAGAACCACAGGCCAAAAAGAAAGGGAGCTTATTGTTTTATATTTCGGTCGCAATGGTGGCCGTCCGATCGAGTTCAATCAACGGAACGACGGTCATCTTGTGTGGTGGTCCCCACGCCTTGCCAAAACCAGTGGTAAATTCCGCACCACTTCCACCGGGCCGGCGGTTTTGAACCAAATGCCAGCGATTCCATTGAGAATGCGCCACGCGTCTTTTTGTACGGTGTTCCAAAACCGCTCTCCCGCGCGTTAAAGTTTGTACTGTGGCCAGGCAGCGGAATTCATTTGGGCCATTAGATCTGCTGATCTCTATCCGACGGCGGATATCTTCCAGAGTTACCCGTCCGTTAACCTATGCCCGTCGCGTTCCGTGGCCCCACCACTGCGATGTTCCCGTCGCATCTTAACCGTTGATCCGTCTTTCAAGATCCAATGGCCGGAATTCAGTCTTCCCCCCGTCCGTTGACCCCGCTGCCATGTCGCCTTTCCACCTGTCTTTCGTACATCCACGCGTTATGTTCCCGCGTGTCCGTGTCATTTTCTCCCACCGCATATATATATGTTTCTCATCCTTATTTCGTCGTTCTTATTCATTCGTCATGTTTCCATTGTTTTACACAAAAACCTACGTTCCTGTCTATTTACCCATATCCTCATTGTCGTTTCTCCGCCACCCTACATGTTCTTGCCACATCGCATACCTTCGACACTACCATCGCCCTCTCCTCCATTCCAGTCTGGTTTTTCTTAACTAATTTGTGTTTTTGCAGGTTCGCCGCGGTCAGTGATCCATCATAATTTGCTGCTGTGTACGCGGAAATCAGGAGCACTGCTCTTGACTGTTTTCGAGGAAGAAATTCAAGAGGAAAGCTGAGGGTAGGTGTGTGAAATGACCATCATTAAAGAAAACAAAAATATAAATCTACAAAACCCTCCAGAAAATCAAGGAACGCTCCGCCCTGCATTAAAGGTCCAGGATTTAAATTCAAAGTTAAAAGTCGAAGAGTACAGTACAGAATTGCAGGCTATCCCAGGGATCTAATGGCAGCAGATTTTTCCCTCAGCGAAAATCTGAACATTGTATATTTTATTATTTTGTGTCTTGTTCATAAGGATATTTTCATCATCCATCATTTATTTTTAGAGGCAGATTGTAAAGTACAGTTATTTATAGTTAGTCATTCACAGTATGGGCATGAATGTTTTCCGCCATTTTATTCGAATTGAGTCATTAAATGTGCTCCATCTACCTCCTTCTCTAGAATTCTCTATCTTTTCTATAAAAACCCAAAAATAAGACATTAGAGGGGTTCCAGATTTCTATCAGCAAACTGTGCAGTGAAAAGGCTTTTGTATACATTTTGTAGTATTTCGGTATGAAGGCTCAGAGCCCGTAGGGTCTCAGTGAGGAGTAGTTATAACTGTAATGAGCATTATGGTCTTTGGTATTTCACAGTATGTAATTTCCTCTTATGTGTTAATACATTATCTCATTTCATGCTATTTATCTTCTTGTATCATGTTCTAGAATGCGAGCGGCTCACTAGTTTGCAGAAAGGATTCATCCTAGTTGATGCCCTTTCTGGAATTAGTCAAGCGCTTTAAACAGGCCTAGTCATGATATACTGTTCCAAGTCCATCTCTTCCATTTTTTCTGCTATATCAGTTGTTTTAGGAGGATGCTTTTAAAATGCCAGGATTGTGTATGGATTCTTGAATTGGCAAGCCCATGCATGGTTTTGTTGTATATCTGGGTATCAGTCTAATGTCAACTGATATTTTCTCGTTATTTCTTTCACTACATCCACTCTCTGATAATTTGATTTCTGTGGCATATTATTTGAACTGGCCCTCTTTACAGTATGCTGTCTCTTAACTGTCTGATGCCTTTGAATTGGAGTTTTACATGATGTTCCTACATTACTCTTATCTTTGTATCAGCTTCTGAGAGAGATTGGTCCCATTTAAATTATCTTCCTTGTTTAACAAGAGATAGTAAGAGAGCTTTTGGACTGACAACCCAAGCTATATAACGAGCTCCTTGCTATATTAAGATGTCCTAGGCACTGGTCTATGGCAACTCTAAACTGTCCCTAGGGGGTGACAAAATTGTCCACAACACAACCCATGTTTTTTCTCAACTAGTCCAAACATTACCAAAGCTATCACACTTAGGTTTTTCCTATTTCCTTCAATTGCATTTAATGTTTTCTCCCGCACCCTCTCTCTTGAAATTCCTCCCTACCACCTCCCTGTCACCCCTTTCCCTTGGAAAATTATGTCGCATGGGAGGACTACTGCAACTTGTCAAGGGTGAGGCATGAAACGTTCCTTTTCTTCTTAGCTATATTCCATCCATATTTCCTCTACCTCACAACTTCATGCTCAAGAACAAGTGTGGGAAACCGTGGAACATTATGAGGAACTTTTCCCAAAATTGGTTAAATAATAATTTGAGTGAATCAAAGCTGAGGTACATCATGAGAGGCATTGTACTCCATATTATCACGTCAATTTTGAGACTAGAGATTGAGTTCCCAATGCTGGGACCTCCACCTACTCATGCTTCTCCATATATATGTAGGCTATCAATGTATATTTGCACGGTAAAGTTCTTATGGGTCACATCCTCACTGAAAACAACACTCAGTAGGAAAAAATATTAGAAGAGAAGAATTGGATCGGAAGCATGATGGAATTGATCATAAGCTTAACGTTCTCATCAACATGTCAACCAATGGTTCTCTCTCCTTTGATGGAAATGATTCACAAAAAGCTCTGAAACTAGATGACTTAGCTCACTAATCATTATGCATTTATGGTTTTTTTATTATAGTTTTCATCATGTTTATTTTTTATTCAGGCAATTGCTTGGTAATATTAGTCTATGTATAAAAATATTTGTTTATCAAATGCTTTAGTTAGAAGAGTTCTCAGTACCCTCAAGAATTTGAATCTAAACTTTAGGTCTAGTTTCCCACTAGGCATACCAAAAGTTGATATTTTTTGGACTGTGTAAACTTTTGTAAAGTTCCTAAATTAAGAAAATAAAAGAAAGAAACAAGTGAGCAGGAACACACGGGTACATAACATAAATTTAGTTTTAAGGATGTATGCTATAGTCGTAGGATCTTTTTAGATGCGCTCATTTAGAAGAAGCATCATATTTTCTGGTTCAAGCCTCCGATACAAGAGATCAACAATTCAGGCCCCTTAAAGAAATGGATAATCACCCAATATATTCAAAAATCCCATTTTGAAGCTTTTAAATAATGGAGGTCATTGAAATTATTAGATAACTCTTACCAATGTTACATCCTTCCAATATTTCTCCATCGCCCACAAGAATTCATAGCCTTGGTGGAGACATCTCAATCGACATCATTTCCCAACTATTAAGATAAACACTTTTCCTTTTTGAAATGAAATGGGTAGTTACTTATTGATGAAGGGGATTTTTATTGGCCAATATGATATAACTTAATGCCCAAGGTTTATTTTTAATATCCATAGGTTGGTAGACTAGAATTGATATGGGCTAAAAATACTACTTCTTATATTTTCAGTAAGAGCCATATTAAGTTAACCTTCTTGGTACAACTAATTTTATTACACATGTAACACTGCATAAAGTTGTGATAATGAATATTGTTCTATTGGGGGAGGGTGTAAAGATCAACTTGCTGATTTTGAGAATGATTGTATATTTATTATATAATGATGACACTTATGCAAGTATATTACAATGTGATGGTTGAATTTAAAATTTTAGATGAAGCAATGTTAAAGGATGCGCTTGTTGATGGGGTTCCCTAACATCTCTCCTTGTAAATTTTCAAGAATGAAGGTATTCTCCCCTCTCGTGGATTTGAATATGAAAGGGCCAACATATAAATGATCAAAATTATTTTGTTTTCGAGGCTCAACCCTCCTTTTATCCCATTTTAATACCAAGTCACCAACTTAAAAAGATTGTGATTTTTTATCAAAAATTGTTTTCATTTTGTTCTGATACTCAATATAATGGGTGTTAACTTGTTTCCTATTTTCATGAGCTTGGATTAATTGATATATTCTTCATTGTAAATCATTAGGTTCTTCTTGAAGATCCCGCAAGATCTTCATCATGGGTGCTTGGATTTTCTTAGGGGGGACAACATTTGTTCCATAAATGAATTGAAATGGTGAGGCGGTGATAGATCTCTTAGTAGAGATTATGTCTACCCATAAGGTGAATTTAAGTTGAGAATTCCAAGTTTCCTTATTTTTTTTCCAAGATCCTTTTCATAATATGTATTATATTTTCAATAGATCACTCGAAAATCCCATCACCTTTAGCCTAAATTTTCCAAAGATAATGTTTTAATATTGATAGAGATTAATTAATCTAGTTTAGGAGAAAAATTTAGCATTATTAGTTATTAGATTCGTCCTTCAACATTCAGTCCTCCTAGATCTTATCCCCCAAGATATGGATCATTAGTATCAGAGAATGTTACCATTCCATGGTAACTTGGGTTTGAAGAATATTTTAGTCTCAAAGATTTACAACAATATCCAACCTCCTTTTAGCACCTTTGGAGTGCATTTTCTGGGCCATTATAAGTATCGCAATCAAACCACAAGCATTATAGAGTTTCCTACCCTTGTATGTTCATTCACCATTACAAGAGAATTCTTTAATGGATTCAATACATCCATTGGTATATGAAATTTGATTTCATTTTGTATCTAGATTCCAATGCATCCATTTGGTCTACAGAATTTGATTTCATCACCTGTAGCAAAATTTATCAACAAAGTTGTATAAAGAGGCTCATTTCCAACAAAAAATCATAAAAAGTCATGGTTATGAGTCATCCACAAACCCATGATTATGGGTAAAACATATAGAACATTTATCCAAGTTATTCATTTATAACTTGGTTATTGGTCATCCACAAGCTCATAGTTATGGGATAACCACACAAAATCCTTCCCTTTATTGGCATTTAGAACATTGTAATCATGATTTTTATGGATCACCCACAAACCTATTGTTATGGGTTAACCACACAAAACCATTCTCTTCATTGTCTCATGGAATATTGTAATCACGATGGTACATTAACCATAATGGGTTCCCTCTTTTTTTACTATAGGGGAATGATGGGGACCATCATTTTCTAAGGGGGGGGGGATTGACTCAAAATTTAGGGGGCATTATAGTCTACGTTCAGATTTTTAAATCACAAAGTCATATTTTATGTAAAAGGGAACTTGATATATATGTAATTTATTTCTTTCACTTTTATCAATATTGTTGTGATTAGTTTTCTGGTAGATATGTATGTTTTTTGTCCTCCTCTCCTAGCATTCAAGCCTCTAGATCTTAGCCCCCAAGATCTAGATCATTGGGGAAAGCATCTTAGAGCACTGCAATTCTCTAACTAGTCATAGATAGAAAATTGAAGCCCTGTTGTGGATATTTTTAGAGAATGTAGCTCATATATCCTAGGTTTTTTGAAAAAATCTAGGCCTAGAGCCTGGATAAATTCTAGATGTGACTCATTAGACCCTGTGCATAGTCACCACACCTCAGATACACTTGGATTTTATGAATATGTGGTCTATTTTATTTTTTGAAAAAGGGTTTTAAATTCAAACTTGGGTTTGATTCCCTCAACTGACATTGAGGTTGGGTGAAAATTTGATCCCACTGCCTTGCTCTTTCTATTTCTTCCTGTTATTGTATAGTGACTTGAGTCATCTTTGTAATTTGATTGCTCATTGAATTGCATAATTAGTAGTAGGTCGGTTTATGTTTGGGTGTTTTTTTTTTCTTTTTTTATTGGATTATTTTATTGCATGTTTTGCTTCATATTTTATTTTGAACATTAAAAGAGTGAAATGAGAGGGTGATGAGGACCATACTTGCATTGAAATGAAATATCATA
Organism: Pinus albicaulis; assembly: GCA_034641835.2. Classification (NCBI taxonomy): domain Eukaryota; kingdom Viridiplantae; phylum Streptophyta; class Pinopsida; order Pinales; family Pinaceae; genus Pinus; species Pinus albicaulis. The sequence goes on along the minus strand of CM076570.1, from coordinate 716,453,908 downwards.
TTCCCTAGTATAATCTAATTTTGATTGAACAAAAAATTTTCATCATGCATACTTGGATACCTATCTTTAGAAATAGTGAAGCCATAAAAGAAATACATAATTAAAATTAATCAAATACCTCTATTTGATAGCACACATGCATGATATTAGGGTTTAGTGCCTTGGAAAAGTCTTGAAGAGGACACTCTCTAAGGCCAAAAAAGTTGAAACTAGAATATGAGCTATTATGTGAAAATCCATTGGTCTCCAAGCATTTGCCGATAAATACCATCTAACACAAAGGTCAAGAAAAAAGTAAAATTAGTGAATTTGGAGTGATTTATCCACTTCATTGGATTATGATGTTTTTCTTTTATGTACATATGGGGGTTCCTTTTGGGAATTTTTAGTTTTGATACCTTAATTATGCATATAAAACTAACCCATGATTGTTCTTCCCAATTTTTTAGTCATAGGCGGTATCTTAATTGGCCTATATTTTAGGAAACCTATATGGGTTACTGTGGGTGGATTGTACATGTGATACCTAAGATAGACATTGGTCAAAACTCAGTCATATCCCTTGGGGTGCGCTTACTAGTAATAAAAGGTGCTTGTGTTGAGTGTTGTGTTATTAAGTAGGAGGCCATTTTAATTGTCTCTCATACCTTCATGGTTTATTTGGGTCCTTATCCACCAAGCTCCAACCAATGGAAAACCTCTTGAGCCACTTTTTTTCTTGATATTCATTGTAGATTTGTTAGAAGTAAAATGTTTGGTCCAAGTATAGTTATTCATAGGTGTGGCTATTTTTCGAAGTTTGAAACTTTGAATTTCACTATGGCTAAGTTTGATCCATGTCGTTATTATATATTATATGGCCCTCTTCCTAAAGTGGAGGGTGTGCCTCATCATAGATGTAGGATTGACCTCACAATGGAGCTAGAATTAGACTTGCCTATCTTTGGGGGCATGCACTATTATTTGTTATTTTTAGGTCAATAAAATATTTCAAAAAGTGGTTTATGAAAATCCTCCACCTCACTCTCATTCTTTCTTGAATCATACCCTTAGTACCATATATTCAAGTGGGATTGTCGATTTTACCTAATCTCATTCATCCTTTGGTATTTACTAATAATCCATTGTGGTTGGCATACACCAGACAATCGAACCTAGTGTGTCAACTCCTACTATCATTGGAGGTACCCATGATGAAACTTCCATACCATTGACTAGTACTATAGGTCCCATCCCCCCATGCTTATACTCTCTATTTTATTTTACTGGGAAACTAACTCGAGTACATTCTTTCCACCCTTCAATATATATAATGCAAATGCCTCCACAAAATTGTCATAATTCCTCCATTCACATTTTTTGGAGGCACTAATACCACTACGAGTTATACCCAAATATGTTATTGGAGTTTCAAACTGTGTATCCTCATTTATTTATGGACATCCATCCCTAGGCCATGGTATTTATATAGGATGTTTTTTTCACCTAACACTAGGTTTCCTTTTGGATGAAACTTTATCACTAGGTCTATGCCATTCCTTAGCATTACTAAGGGAATAAAAAATTTCAACGCATTCACTAATCCTTAGGAAATCAAACTTTAAGAGGGTCACATTTTCTAGGAAAAAATAAAGTTCCTTGATATTTCAAGGGGGGTGGGGTTAATATTCCTAGTGATGTGTTCTACCCTTAGGGTGCAAACTTCTATGGTAACCCTTTTGATCTAGGAAATTTTCTACTTATTGTACCCTTTAGTCCTAGAATTCATCAACCATTTGAGAGTCCCTTTGCCATTAGGGGCGCATCCATTAAGGTAAATAATCGTTACACTATTTCCATGTGTCCCAAAGATAATACCTTTGAGAACCAAACTTCCTCAGGAGACCCGTCAACTTCTGGAAACTAACTTATGGGAGGATCACAACATCCAATTAGAGAAATTTTGAGGTCTAGAATGGACCTCAAAACAAAAATTTACAACCAAAAACAAATTTAAACGAACCAATAGGGATCAGGATGATGATGTCAACCATGGGGGATGATTCACCATTTTTGGAGTTAAAAAAGTAAAAATATTAAAAAATAAATAAATAAATAAAACTACTTTTTCAACAAGTATTTTCAACTTAACTCCCTACCGTTTTACTCAAATTTTGAGTAGGATCACTCATTGGATGTGAAATTTAATTCCTCATCCAAGAAGTACCAATGTTTCATATTTTTGATGGACCCTGCCACATGAAAATTGGGGAATACATGAAAAAATGTGATTGCAATCAAATTTTTTCATGTATTTTTCATTTTTCACGTAGTAGGGTCCATCGAAAGTATGAAACATGGGTACTCCTTGGATTAGGAATTAAATTCTGCATACAATGAGTTATCCCACTCGAAATTTGAGTAAAATCGTAGGGAGATAAGTTGAAAATACGAGTTGAAAAAAGTAATTTTTTTCTTTTTTCTCTATAAAATTTGATGATGTAATATAATATTATTTTATTATTTCCACTATTATTTTATAACATTCCTTAGGAGGTCCTTTTTAGACCTCAAAATTTCTCTAATTATTATGGATCATAATGGGGGACAACCTCCTTTTTAGAACTCATTCAACTAACTCTTCATGGGGACACTTGCATTTATTGATCTATCAAAGTTAATGAACAATATCATCAACCATAATCCTACATAATCAGGTGTTTTGTAAAGGTACTTGCAGATATTATGAAATTCAATGGAAAAAAAAAATACCTTGCATCCCATATCATTACATATCATCTATGGTGTTCATCTAATTCATTCATGGATGATAACATCCATCTATAACTTTTCTAATAATGTTTCCAAATGAAACATTGCTCTCAAGAACATCGTTTATGATAACTCCTTGTATTTAGCACGTGAGTTTATCAATCATTATTAATTTCCTATTAGGTAAAATATCAGAATGAACATCTTAACAAACTCTCATCAAGATACTTACACTATCATCTTTAATCATACATATAAGTGAAGGAAACCACAATTTTTATTTTGAACTAAGTTTATCAATGAGCTATATTGGAAGGGGTTCACTAAGTACCTAGAATCATTGAAGACATCAGTAAGGTAAGAGATTGAAACAAGGAGAAGGAGAACATGTGTGCCCATCAACTCAACTTGATATATTCTCAAGTAGGAAAAATGTATGAAATTATCACTAACATTACTTGATCATCAAATGATGTTGTGAAGCAAAAGCCAAGATCAGATGTCAATGGCATGGTTGATTTTGTATTCTTTGGAAATTTTGGTTGGCTAGCTACTCAAATGGGCCAATTTTTCCCAATTGAATATTTCTTCTAGTTCCCTTGCTACTACACTTTCCACCCAAAATCCTAGTGCTCTCATTGAAACTTTCAAGGTGAGTTTAGTGCAATCCATTAGCTCAAATAATCCTCAACAACCTGGAGGTCATAAGAAGAAAAAAAAACATAATAAATCTTTGAATAATGAAAAAGAGGAATTAGAAACCAAAGACAATATTGAGGGTGGAACAAAAGGGAAGAAGAAAACATATTACTACCCTTGCAATAATTTTTAGGGAGGACCATCCTACTCATGTGTGCCCACATACAAATTAAATTCATAGGTATTTTTCCTAGTAGAACCCTGCTCATCATATTACTATATTGACTAGCTTATTTCCAGTACAATAAAAACTTATGGTTATGAATCCTTTACCTGTTAAACAAGGTGGGGTTATAGGTAATCCTTAATATAATTCCTCGTCATTAATGAAAGAAATATTAGACCAATTGATCCATGTGGCCACTCAAGACCACCATTAAGATAATACTGAAAATGGTCCTTCACACTATGACCTAGTGACACCACCCAAACCCAATGGCCCTCTTCATATTGAAAATTCATCAGTTGGATTCATTCTTCATCCTCCCAAGTATGTGCTTCAAAGTTGATGCAAAATCCTAATGACATGGTTTCTCACAATTATTATATAATTTATGATTTGGCCCAAGCACCAAGTTCCATGTAAGCTCTTGTAGTCTTGCAAGTTTGGCCCATGTACTCTAAATAACTTTTAAATTCTATTGGTATGGTATATTCCTTTGAATCTAACTTCATTAAACCAATGTTAACTTCATTCCATATTTCCCATCAATTTTACTTTCAGATTATGGTGCATGTTTTTGTGAAGAACATCCATAAGATATTCACCAATAAAGGAGAATTGATTTGTGTCTTGTCATCAAGGTTTTAGCGTGCTCTTGGTTCACCTAATTTGTCATTAGCTACAACCGCATTAATTTATTTTGATGGGAATACTATTATTTTTTTGTGTAGCAGTAGATAGATGTTCTAGTATTAGATGATGCTAAGAGGCTAAGGAACATTAGATCTCCTAACCCCAGAAGAGGTTTCGCGAGATAAGCTTGGGAAACACCTTTTTTAAATTAATTTTCCATAATTAAAATATTTCCTAAGTCTAACTTAGAAAAAGTTGTAAAATAAAGTTAATTAATTAAGGTAATTTGATTTTACTCTAGAGACTCCTATTGATGGAGTTAAAGTGATCTAAGCTAGTGATTGAGATTTATATCTTATTTTTTGGTTTCCCAACAAAATATTATAAAATAAATTTGAGGGTTTGGAGAAGAGGCATCAACTTACTATTGAGTAGTTGGACTACCCAGGTTGCAGTATTCAGCAAGGGCGCAGTTGAAGAAAGGGAAGAGAATCAGACAGAGGGAATAGAGATTTGGGAGTAGAAATTATGGAGAAATATTTCCTTAGTATTTCTAGTGTCCGGAAGGTAGGAAAGAGGAGGTTTATTTATATGCAGAGGAGGTCGTAGAAAGTAGTGCAAATAACTAGAAACATCAGTGTGAGTTGCCTGAAGAATATTATTTTAGTTGTCAGTAGCCGGATCAGGTCTAAAAGGTAGAGTGAGTCATTTCTAGGGGCAAAGGGAGGATAAACATCTTTCCTGGAGGAAGATCTAGGGTATATGAATTTCCAGAGGCTAGATCTTACCATTTCTAATCCAGTAGTGCAAGTAGTTGGGAAGTGTGAGTGGTTGGAGGGAGGTTGAATTGGATCAGAGAGGGAGATATTTTATCTCCAATATATATTTTTAGTTGTGATCAGTATTTGCTAGAGGATTGGCAATAAAAAAAATACTCTCAGTTTGCTGCATAATAATATAAACCCTCATCTGTTTCAATGGTTTTCCCTTTGGGGTTTTTCTAGGGACATTTGTCTAAAAATATCAGTGTTTATTTTTTTTTTGTCTGCATCTATTTCTCAGTTCTAGTTTTATAATTTCGTAGCACATTTTTATATGTGAAGAATGCATCAATGAGTTATTCTTTATTTTCCATTAAAAATTAATAGAAGAGAAAAAAACTACATTCAGTTAGGGGAATAATTTACAATTGTTATATTCAAGGAATTTTCACATGGTATCAAAGAAGAGAAGATTGGATCAAAGGCTCTAGGTGAAAGGAAATTGTGCAGTTTCTGAGGCAGATGTGAAAGGAAATATGTGCAGGCCAACAAGGAAATTAAAATTAGTAGAGCCAGAAATTAAATTGCTAGATTCAATGTGTAGGAAAAATTCGATTTGTCTTAGGAGAAGTAGCAGCAAGAAGTAGGATTGTTAGGAAGAGTTTCTTGTGAGAATATCAGTGAGTTCATAGAGCGGATCTACCACAAAATTTTTGCATCAAGGGTTTTGTAGATGAAAATCAGTGCGGGGAAAGAAGAGAAAAGCACCCAAAGAGGAAATTTCCAGAAAATTCTGATAAGGTTTCCATTTTTCCAATAGGAGGAAAGGAGGTTGTGACTTCTAGCAGAAGAGACCATTTGAAGGTAGTTCAATTGCCATTCTAGTTATAATTTTAGCTAGTGTGTATTACAGAGGTTGCAGATTGTGCACAATACCATATCAAAGGTGGAGCGAGAAAATTCATTTTCAATAACACACAGTGACAGTGTCAAAAAAGGGTTTCCAGAGGTAAGATCAAAATCCTAGGTTAGTACTATGCAATCTAGAGTGAGTTGTAGGATCCACAACATGTTGTGGTATCTAGTTGCAGGTAGGAGTTTTAGTAGAAGGGGGCAGCAAAAGTTAATTTTCCAAAAGGAGAAAGGATATTTCCAACATATAGTTCTTTATTTTATTTGAGTTTTGTAGAGATGGCCACAATATGTCTCAAAGACAAGGACAGATTGGACGAAGCCTCCAACTTTTGCATTTGGAAGGATAAGACGACATTCCTTCTAGACGAGCATGAGTTGAAGGAATATGTGACAACATTGTTAGCTACTCGATAGATCCACACTAGTTGGTTACCTTCAAGAAGGAGATGGCCAAAGTGAAGAGAATGGTCCTTGACGAAGTTCAAAATCATATCGTCTCACATATTGAAAATAAAAATAAAACAAAGGACACGTAGGATGTTGTAGTGAAGTTGTACCAGGATCCACCTAATAATCGTAAAATTATTCTCAAGGAGAAGCTAAGGAAAACTAACATGTAGAAGAGTGGGAACATTACATCCTATCTCACTAGGATTTAGATGGTCAAAGATGAACTTGCAACTATCATAGAGAAACCATCATATGGTGAGCTGGTGTGCACATCATTGAACGAGTTCATGAAGGAGTGGCATACATTCATACAAGTAATTTATGGAAAAGACACACTTCTTGGTTGGGAGAACCTATGGAGTGAATTCACTCAGGAGGGGATAAGGCTCAACCTCGTAGATGGTACTACTAGTAAGAATGGCATAGGACCTATGGTGGAGAATGAGGAACAAAACATAGCCCTTGTACGAAATCTTAAAGTGAAGAAGGGTCCCAGTTAGGTACAAGACTCGAAAGGAGAGAAGAATAAGAAGTACATGTCAAAGGTCAAGTGCTTCATATGTGGTCAATTTGGTCATTATGTCACCCAATGTCCAAAGAGAAAGAAGGACAAGAAGGGGAAGCATACCATTACAGCATCCACAGATATTGATGACTTATCTGCCATGTTATTGGATTAGTTCGCTATGTTTGTATCATTATCCTTAGATGGAGGAGGAGTATGATACTCTAATATGCTAGATTAGGCAAGATCCATGGGAAGAATAAAATAAGATCTAGATCTAGCCATGGAGGGCTTGATCAATAGATCAAATCCATTCATTGTGTATTCTTCACATGGATAAATACCTTTGCTATCGGGCCCCATAGTAATTTAGTATCAAGATAAATTATTATGATACGGGAGGTTAACAAGTTCAATGTCAGCAAGGCATAGTCATATACTCGAGAGACAATTGTAGATTTGGAACTTGGCATAGTTAGAGACTCAAGATATATTTGCAAAGTGAGAAATAGACATAGTCGTTTACTTGGGAGACAATGCATAACTAGCTAGGCATAGTAAAACACTCGAGAAAGAGTTACAGAGCTAGCTGCAGTGGCACAAGCAGCGCGAATTGGCTAGTTGCAGAGAGAAAAGTGAAGTTCCATTTAAATATATTTCCCAGTTATTCAGTGGGATATCGAGGCTCAGAGGGAGCGACCCTACTGAACGTGGTTATTTAGGTTTTGAGAGATCATTCCACACAGGTGTGGTTATGGCAACAATGCAAAGACAGGTTGGAGGCAGTGTGAATTGCAAGATGCAGAGAACAAGATGTAGTTCTATCCAGACAAATCACAACGTAGAGTCATTAACAATGTGATATCATAGTATGCGTAGTAGCATGGTGGATGGTGTTTTTTAAATTATTTTTCTTTATAGTGATTTACAATGACATGGAATCATATCAGTTTAACGATGTGAATAAAGGAGGTTTCATAGATGTCAGACACCAGCAGCGTGGATCAGTTCAGCTACAATATATTCGCATAGAGCATCAGGTTGCAGATATACTCACGAAGGCTCTAGGGAGAGCCAAGTTCATCTATTTCAAAGAACAGATGGGTATAGTGGGTAACACCTTCCTCACTAAGAGGCATTAGAGGAAATTTCAGCCTGAAAGTGGCCACCTAAGGAAAAATAATAAAATAATAGTTAAAATAATAAAATAAGAGTTATGAATTTTGGAGGGAAAACAGAAAAAACTAATTTTTTAATTGTATTTTCGACTTATCTCCTTACATGTTTACTCAAATTTCAAGTTTAGACACCCATTAGATGCAAAACTAAATTCCACATCCAATGAGTACCCATTATGCATAGTTTTTAGAGGACCCACATTGATAAAAATTTCATATACATTAAAAACCGTGTTAAAACACATTTTTTTAATGTATCTACAATTTTTATCAAGGTGGGTCTTCTTAAAAGTATGCATAATAGGTTCTCGTTGGATGTGGAATTTAATTCCACATCTAATGAGTGTCTAAACTTGAAATTTGAGTAAACTTATAAAGAGATAATCCAAAAATACAATTAAAAAAAAAAGTGGTTTTTCTTATTTTCCCTCCAAAATATTTACATGTACCCCCTTTTAAATTTAAAAACTTTTATTGGTTTACATATTATGACATAGAAATTACATGAAAATTTCATGGGCACTTTTAGGCTGAAATTTCCTCTAATGGAGTGTTAGTTTTTGGTGTATAAGTGGATAGGTGTTCTAGTCTTAGATGATTCTAAGAGGATAAGGAACACTAGGTCTCCAAAACCCAGAAAAGGATTTGTGAGATAAGCTTGGGAAACACCTTCATTAAATTAATTTTCCATAATGAAAATATTTCCTAAGTCTAACTTAAGAAAAGTGTTAAATTAAAGTTAATTAATTAAGGTAATTTTTTTTTCTCTAGATACTTCTATTGATGGATTAAAAGTGATCTAAGCCATTGATCGGGGTCATATCTTGGCCGTTGGTTGCACAATAGAAAAGTATAAGAGAAAGTAGAGGGCTTGGAGAAGAGGCATCAATTTACAGTTGAGTAGTTCGACTACCCAAGTTTCAGTACTCAACAAGGGCATATTTGAAGCCAGGGAAGTGCATCAAAGAGAGGGAGAAACAAATATTTGGAGGCAGATATTCTAGAGGAATATTTCCTTAGTATTTCTAGTGTTATGGAGAAAGGAAATAGGAGTTTGAGTTATTAGTATATGGGGTCATACAAATCAGTGCAAATAGCAAGAAACCTCAATGTGAGTTACCAAAAGAAGCTTGTTTTAGTTCTCAGTAGCCGAATAAGGTTCCAGAAGGTTGTGTGAGTCATTTCTAGAGGTAGAGGGAGGCTAAACGTCTCACCTAGAGGAAGATATGGGGTTGTACAAAATTCCAAAGGCCAAATCTACGCATTTCCAGTCCAATAGTGTGAGTAGCTGGGAAGTGTAAATGGCTAGAGAGAGGTCGATTTGGATTGTAGAGGCCCGATATTTTATCTCTAGTATATTTTTCTAGTTGTTATCTGTATTGTCAAAGGATTTCCAGCAAAAGGCATCGAATTTATTTCACTCTCAAATTGTTGCATAATAATATAAAACCTCATTTCTTGCATTGGCTTTCACTTTGGGGTTTTTCCAAGGACATTTGTCCAAAAATAAAAATGTCTACTTTTTATGTGTGTGCATCTATTTATTAGTTTCATTTTTATATTTCTGCAACACATTTTTATTTGTGGACAATGCATTAGTGAGTTATTCGTTATTTGTCGTTAATAATTAACAAAAGACAAATAAATTTCATTCAATTAGGATAATAATTTCCAGTTGTTGCATTCAAGGATTTTTCACATGGTTTTAGAGCAGCAAATATTGGATCAATGGATCTAGGTGAAAGGAAATTGTGCAGTTTCAGAGGGAGATCTAAAGCAAAAAATTTCATATCTATGTATGCCAATCAATCAATGTGAATTTTTGGAGGTAGAAATTCGATTTCTAAATCCAAGGTGGAGGAATATTTTGATTTTTCTCAGGAGCAGAAGTAGTAGGAAGTAAGATTGTTTAGAAGGGTTTCTAGTGAGCAAATCAGTGAGTTCACAGAGCAGATCTAGCACAAAAATTTTGCAACAAGGGTTTTGCAATTGTAGATTAGCTAGGGGTTAGAAGAGAAAAGAAAAAAGAGAGGGGATTTCTAAAACATTCTCAAAGGGTTTCCATTTTTATAAGAGGAAATGGTGTTATGATTTCCAACAGAAGAGTCCATTTGCAGGTACTTCAATTTCCAATCCGAGTTACAATGTTAGCTAGTGTGTATTGAAGAGGTTGTAGAACATGTGCTAGTACCAGATCAGAGGTAGAGCGATTAGATTCAGTTTTCAGTAGAAGAGAGTGATACTGTTGGAAAAGGGTTTCCTGAGGTGAGATCGAAATACTATAGTACTACTGTGCAATTCAGAGTGAGTTACGAGATCCAATGTGGGTTGCAGGATCTAGTTGTAGGCATAAGTGTGAGTAGCAGGGAGTAGAAAGAGTTGATTTGATGGAATGAGAAAGGATATTTCCAACATATAATTCTCTAATTTATTTGAGTTTCAAAAAGATGGCCAAAACAAGTCTCAAAGATTAATACAGACTGAACAGAGCCTCCAACTTTGACATATGGAAGGCTAGGATGCAATTCCTTTTGGACGAGCATGGCTTCAAGGAATATGTCACAACAATGTTATTTGAGTCAAAATATCCACAACATTTAGCAACATTCAATAAGGATACGGAAAAATTGAAGAGGATGGTCCTAGATGGAATTCGGGATCATATCGTCCCACATATTGCAGACAAAAATACAACAAAGGACATGTGGAATGTCATCATTAGAGAAATTTTGAGGTCTAAAATGGGAATCAAAATAAAAATGTACAACCAAAATCAACTTTATAAGAACCAATAGGATTTAAGATGATGATGTCAACCATGGGGGATGATTCACCATTTTTGGAGTAAAAAAGTAGAAAGATTGAAAAATTAAAAAAATTAAAAAAACTACGTTTTCAACTCGTATTTTAAACTTATCTCCCTATGGTTTTACTCAAATTTTGAATGGGAGGACTCATTAGATGCAGAATTTAATTCCTCATCCAAGGAGTACCTATCTAAAGGATGCAACATGGGTACTTCTTGGATGAGGAATTAAATTACGCATCCAACGAGTGCTCCCGCTAGAAACTAAGCTAAAACCATAGAGAGATAACTTGAAAATACGAGCTGAAAAAATAGTTTTTTTTCCTGCTAAAATTTGATAATGTAATGTAATCTTGTTTTATTATTTCCACTATTATTTTATAATATTCCTTAAGAGTCCCACTTTAAACCTCAAAATTTCTCCAATGCGTGAAGTTGTGTAACAGCCCTCGGTTGAAAGTTCATCTAATAAAGTTAATAAAGGAAAAATAAGACCAAGGTCATGGGACATGTATTCCAAGCTGAATTTTGGGAAAAACATCCTGGTGTGGGTGTTCATTTGGTTTACTATGGATGAGGAGAAATTGGAAAGGCAATAGAAAATGCTTTGGAAATGCAAGAGGCATTAATTAGCATTTTATTTATGAAAATAATGGAAATTAGGAGAAAAAGGAAGGTGAAAGGTCACAGGTTGCATGTGAAGAGGAAAATGAAGGAAAAAAATGGAAATTTGAAGAAACTAGAGGCCGCATTGATAAAAAGGCTTTTGAGGATCAGTTCACAAAATTTTGTCATTTTTAGCTTGGAGCTCTCTCTATTCTCTTTGTGACATACCCTTGCACACTTAGAGCATTCTTGGAGCACTCTAAAATTGGAGCAAGGAAAGAAACAGAAGGACAAAGAAGGAAAAGGAAAGCAAATATCAAGAAAGGAATAGTTGGATCAAGTTGCTACATCAGGAATACTTGCAAGTATCGAGTCGCATGTATGATTTCCTTTCTAGTTTTGGCATGCATGGTACATGCATGTGTGTATTTGGTTCTCTTTCTATCATTGGCATGGGTTTTTCCAAATGTGACATTTTTTTCAGCCTTTCCTTACCATTTCTAGATAGTCACGGTGTGATGGGGTTATTTTACTTGGTTGAGCTGGATTGCCGGATGGTTTTGAAACTGAGTGGGGTGGTCTCAATGCCTATGAATCCCTTGAATGGTAATGGTGGGATACACAATAAAGGCTAGAGGGTGGAGATAGAAAAAATCCCTCATGGTTTAGGTGGAGAGATATGGAGGAATGCATGCTTATTAGGGCCTAGTCATCCCTTGACTGGTATACGACGGGATTTCGGTAAATATTGTAGTGTATGTTTATTTTTTTTCCTAGGAATCCCTTGGTGGGATACACGATAAAGAAAATATCTACAAATGATGGCTTCAGGCCTAGGAATCCCTTGACCGGTAATGGCGATATACATGGTAAAGCCTGAGGAAGCCCTGGTTAGTTTTGTTCTGAGTCCCACATTCATGCTTGGAAGTCCATTACATGGTTTCATTTTTCATATGTTAATAAGATTTTTTTCCCTCTTGTGTATTATGTGTAAATTTTTTTGTTATTATGTGATTATAATGGTTGTTCTATCATTATTGATATGTTGGTTATAAGCATGGTTTTATGAAAAACTTTAGCTATGGCTCTCATCATGTTTTGATTGGTAAATGAAATTTTAATGAATGTGTGACCTAATAAATGATATTGTAGATATTATGAGAGGGAATCATACATTTTTATGATTCTCAGATAAGTGTGAAGTCCCTATGCTCAGATGTGTTTATATGACCAGTAGATTACATGTTTATAATGTGTTTGATGAAATTTATGTCATTCTATAAGCCTTGTCAGGTAAGGTCCTAGTTCAAGTTTTACAATAGGGGTCTTTTCATCTTGTTATTTATCATTTCTAAGAGTTTCATTAAGTTTTGTGCAGAGGCTTGAGACCTAGCCTTAAAAATGTGGCTCAAAATTCGGGGTCGCTGGCATAGAACTACCTGGAAAAATCTATAGTTGCATGGATTCCCTTGTTGTGCATACGACTAGAGGGATTTAGCCACATGGAGGGCTTTTTATGGGTGGGACTGGGGGTCTAGTTCAGTCAGAACACATTTTAACTCAGGGGTTTGGCACCTGGAGTGGTTGGTTAGCCCCTAGGGGTCCTGTAGCTTCTCAGGAAGGTTATTTTGGCTTTAGTTTATTGATTCCACTTCCTTAACTGTACTTGGGGAGTTGAATCATATCATCACAACACTTTGTCACATGTTTAACCCGATGGACCGATTAGCTTGGGTGATTGTGGGAGAAGGTGTTACAGAGTGATATCAAAGCATGGTTCACCCTTTCGACTAGATGGGTTGAACGTGACTGTCATGCATGCATGCTTGTTGTACATGTCCTTGTTATGTATACATGGTGATGGTCATTTTTGCAGTTGGGTTTCCATGTGGAAATTGATGGTGATGTTTTTGGAATTTGATTTTCATGAATGCGTATCATTTATATGTGTACTTGTTATGCATGTCGATGTTTATATGTTGTTGTCACATGTATTATTATGGGCATGGTTGTCGTGCATAAATTCATGGTATGCAGTTGGTATTTTCATGTATGGTGACTGGATAATTATTGAGGTGATATTGATCTATTGATTATTATTATTATTATTATTATTATAAATTTATTGTGCTAATTTGTTTGATCTTGCAGATGAGATATCCTGATTCCTCCCCTGAAATATATTGAGGCATGTTGGTTATGCTTATATTTTGGTTTAGCTGACATGGTATACTTGCAGGAAGAATATCAAAGATAATTAGCAATATTGTAGACTATAGTTCATAAAATTCTCCCTGATAAGAATCATGTTGATAGGTACTCTCCTAATATAGCAGTCACTTTGAGAAGTTTAAAGGCAAAAATAAGAAGTTGCAAGGAAAAAAATGATAGGATAATTCAAGCACAAGAGAAACACGCAGAGGTTAATGTTGTTAGTTTCAGTCTTTGCAGCCTTCCTCCAGTGATCAAACATGCTCTTACAAAGTGATTTTAAGGTGTCAAGGTCAAATTTTGTCATTTCAGTGAGTCTTGAAGTAAAATTTGGTCACTAGGTATTAGGTCTAGGGTTTGTTTTCACTCCTTTCAAAGTTGTCCAAATTTCAGTCCATGTCACCATTTAGCTGAGTGTACCATCATTTAGAGGGTTTTCATCATCATGTCAAGTTCCACTGGGTCATTTTACACCTTGTTCATGCTTCAGTTGTGCCTAGGTAAGGTTCATTTCCCTCTCCTAGGGTTTTGAAGGTAATTTCACTTGGATGGTAAAATCATCAGCAAAACTGGTATCTTTATGTTCATACACCTTTCCCTATCCTTAATGTACCTTATTAAACACTTCCCATCACTGAGATCCCCCAAATTCCTCATTTTCGCACAAACCCTAGTTTCTTGCTACAACTTGGCAATTTTCTAGGATAGGCCTGAGTTTTGCCCTTTTGGACCCCTTCCCCTCACTAAATCTCTGAAATTCCACTTTCCCCTACTTCCTAAAATCCCTCCCTACTTCCCAAAATTTTCTCAAGAATTTAGAAGCCCCTTATCCCCTTCATTTTGCTTCATTTCGACAAATCCCTTGTTCCACACATCGGGATAGGTTTTACTCCAATGATGTTTCCGAGCAATACAAGATGAATTTGGGAAAACTGAGAGAGGTTTTTGTCCACAATAGGCCAAGGAAGAAAAAAATCCTTCACTTTTTACACAGCTGTCATTTTTTTAGAGAAATGTCAAAAATACAGTTGCCTCAGGAGAATTGATGCACCTCTGAAGTGACCTTGGGAAAATCAGGATTTCTCCTAGCTTGGTTGGCCAAATGACTTGCTTGATGAGTCAAATGATAACTAGACACAAAGATATTTCCAATGAGCTATCATGAGCTCAATTTGGAGTTGAGGAAGACCTTCAAAAGTTGACTGCAACAGCACTCTGCCTTGAGGCAGCCTCATTTTGCACATTTTGACCAGTCTTGGGAGATTTGATTTTTGACAGGGAAAATGAATTCCAAATTGAAAAATTCCAATTGGGTTGGAAATTAGACTCAATAATATTTCCAACGAGCTATCCTATGCCCAATTTTGACACCGGGAAGGTCTCCAAAAGTCTCCTGCAAAAATGTGCGGCGCATAGAGATGGCGCGACGCATTGGGCAGCCCTCTGCAGTGTAAAAAATGAACTAGCGCGACGCATTGAGATGGCGCGGCGCATTGGGCTAAAA